>JAVJIF010028803.1:0-88648 GCA_038442645.1 Agave tequilana | reverse complement strand
AAATCGATTATTCAAATAAAACTAGGAAAGATTAAATGATACTTGAACAACAATCCTCCTGAGAACGATACTCTACTCACTACTATATTACTTGAAAACGATTGGTACACTTGTCATTCGAATCCGCACATCAATAGTCCTTTAAATTGTTGACTATAAATGCTAAATTACCCAAATTACTTTTCAAGAATAAAATAAAACAAATTATGAAACAAGTTACAAGTCCACACAGAAAGTTACACTATGTGTTTCCCTAAAAACTATTTTTCAGCCTTGCATGACTCACCAAGGCTGAAGTCCAATATCGCTAGTGTAACGCCCCGATCCCGTAAGTACGGGGACGTTATGGCGACGTATATACGCGAGGTGAAAACAACCTCACGCGTACGTTAAGCCTCAGTACATGACATAACCTCCATATACACAGGAGTTCCAGCAGAAAATAAGTACAAGAATACCTGCAGAAAGGGGTTAGTGATCATCACAGATATAAAAATAGGGATCAATAAGATAACAGTAACAAAGCACAAAGATACTTATGAAGGGTCTCGAGAGTAAAGTCTCCTATGTGAAAACCAATGACCTAGCTGACCAAATGATAACTCGGATCTCCAACCTGGGCACGCAAACCCAGGGTCGTCAGAAAGCGACCTAGTGAGTGGTAAAATGAAGGAGGCAATAATACATACTATAGTAATACAAGCACGATAATAAGATATAATACATGTTTATGTAAGAGTGTAAGCATATAATAGAACTTTAATAATCTATAGAACTATAACAATGTCATATTTTAATACCATCACCATGTAGCATATTATCCTTGGGTCATGTCTACAGTAGTCTCTCGTTTTATACAATATAGACTGTTGTACAGTGGTGACGTGAGAGAAGTGAACATGCATATAGGCATATGCCATATAACCATAATATGGTGTTGTGTATATACAGTAATGATGTCTGCAAGGTATACAGAAAACAGAATATCTGCAATGCAGTGTATACTTATACATGAGTAGTATATGCAGACACAGAAACAGAAGATATGCAATGCAGTGTATACATGTACAGGAGTAGTAGGCCAGCACAGAATGTGTAACATGTACCAGGTAAAGTAACACAGTATACATGTAACATGATAGCGGATAAATGATCAGGAACAGGAATAAGTACAACTAAACAATAGTATACATGTATCAGGCAAGTCATGTTATTTATACAATAGTAGCAATCAGTACCACCTGGTATTATAATCAATCTCTTCCAGTGTCCCGTACCAATGGCAGTTCATACTAGAGCCCGCACTCCAATCGAATCCATCCGGACATGGCCTACGGGTACCATTATCCAAACGAGAGAGTGACCAAATAACAAGTGTTCCCGACGTCACTATTGTGTATACTGTTTTATTATGTTAATTGGAAACCCATGGTCGAGGAGCTCTTATCGGGTAGGTGTATCCCGTGCATACCCGGGATCACGGCCTTAAACAAACCCTGGCTGCTGAGACCAGGGCCCTCCGCTAAGAGGGGAGCATGAATCAAGTAACGGGAGCTCATGGAGCTATACAATCGGTAGGTAGCACTACCATCCCCTGCAGTGGGAGAAACAATATGGATCCAGTACATCACCCAATAAGATCTAATCAACCGTCAAGTCTCTCCCATACCCAAGTTAGCTTTATGATCTGATATGTCAAGTATACAATGTAACGAGAACAAATACAGTACATGATATGGGTAACATGATAACAGGACCTGAGCTCTGTAGATAGCATAGAACATATAATGGGAAACAGGAACAATATAACGGGAAACAGGAACAATAGATGTGGAATTCCACATATCGCATATCAACAGCTCTCATGTCCAGTAACGAGAATATCCATATCAGTAACAGGAAACAATCATATAACATGAATACGGTAACATGGAATACATGTAATATGAACGGGAATCCATATGACAAGAAGAAAGAGACCATACATGCATGTGTAACAGGGATATGGAAACATGACATACATGTGTAACAGTGATATGTAAACATGACATAACGGTAACAATAATATAAAATGCGGTAGTCCGTGCATTGGTCTATCCGTGTACCAGTGGAACATCTATGTGTAGCAATAATCCGTGTAATATTTCTGTGATAGTGCATGTAATAACAGTGATCAGTGCAACCATGTAACGAGGATATCAATCTAACATGACGGTATCCATGGACTAGTGGTCATGACCATGATATGATAGTGTCTTGTGTAGTGTCTCAGAGGTTGCCATGCAGTCACGATGTCAAGTGTATCAGTGGGTCTGTAACGGGGACAGTGTCATAGTAACAGGATATGTGATCCGTGTAACGAAACTATGTAGAATATTAATCTAACCATTTTACCATTTTCATCTATCACCTATTTGGTATTTTAAGTCGTGAAGCCAATGAAAATATTATTTGATCGGTTATGTCCACTACACGGCCAGACATGACAAAATATGACTTCAAGTTATTTATTAACATTTTAGCGGTTTACCCATAATCACGATTTAGTACTTAAAGCAATCACTTCATTTTATTAAATATGAATAAATATAATTTATAAAAAAGAAAACACTCACAAACTGGCCATAGGAAAGTAGCTCTCTTTCCCACGATCGCAACGGTTTCAGAATCGTCCAAATCGGAGTCCGGATGTTCCCGATATCGTACGAGCACTAAAAGTAATAAAATGGGGTTAAATATGTAAATAACAATATTGCAAATGCAAATACGGAAATGTACCATGGAGGTTTCTGTAAGATTACCTTTCATGGGTTGTGGACGCGGGTTGGGCTCTTAACGGGTCGGGTTTGGATCTGATAACCCAAACCCATTAACATAAGTGATGAGTAATGGGTTAGTGGATTTGGGTAGCGGGTTATTGGGTTTAGGGTAAACGGGTTTAGGGGGATTATGGGTTTAATACTTAACCTAATAGGGTTATTGGGTTTGGGTTCTACCCAAACCCAACAAAGGCATAACAGCAGCGACAACAGCTGCCTCTGCTGCTGCCGCCTGCTAGTCGGCCGGCGGCGACAGCTCGCCGGCGACGGGTCTCCCACGACGGCGGGAAGAGAGAGAAAAAGGAGAGACGGAGAGAGAGAATCAGAGAAAAGAAAAGGAAAGAAAAGAAGAAGAAGAAGAGAAGAAAGACAGGGGAAGAAGAGGAGGAAGGGGGGCAGCGCCCGGAGGGGGGGCCAGCCACCGGCGTTGCACCGGGCTAGGGCGCAACAGCGCCCAGGCGGGGGCGCCCAGGCGGGGGCGGCACGTGGCCAGGGGACGCGGCAGTGGCACGCCGGCCACCGGCCGTGGGCATGGGTCAGAGCTCCATCAGGATGAGAGAGAGAGAGAGAATAATTGGGGAAAGAGAGAAAGAGAGAGAGTTTGGAGAGAGAGAGGGTTTAGATCATTAGAGAGGGAGTTAGGAGAGAGAGAGAGGATTAGAGATTTTAATAGGGGGAGAGAGGCGGTGAGAGAGTCAAAGGCGGTGGAGGATTTCTCCAGAGAATTGGAGAAAAAGAGGGAAAAGAAAAGAATAAAAGAATGTTTTATTTTAATTAATTAATATTAAATTAATATGATGAAAAATTGACTAGTTCCGAACGACGCCCAAAAATTACAGAAAATAGAGAATATTATCCTAAGACATAATATGAAAACGGTTTACGAAAATTCTGTCTGGTTTACAAATTAAAAATCCTGGAAGATGTCGCCGATACCGGGCGACACCGGTTCCGGATTTTCGATAATTTCAGAAAATCCCCAAAAATACCCTAACGTAGATAATACGATTCTAAGACACATGGTGAAAGCGAATCCTCAAAATACAACTTCGTTTGTGAAAGAAAAATCGTAAAGCCTATTATCGGTATTGGTTGACACCGCCTACGGAGATTTTCCAAAATAATGCAGAAGAATTCCAAAAAATCCTGAAAAATCTCAAATATTAGTAAATTATTTTTGAAACTGGAATAGGCTCAATCGGCCTACTACGGAGGTCAAATCAATTCTTGTACGTCGTATCGCATACTGATACGGTGATATGTACACCAGGGATCAGGGGGTTACAGCTAGAATCCCCTAGTCTACTAATGTATTCCATTGAGTGTGACCACAAAGAGTGATGGAGCATGAGACATGAACTTAGTGCCCAATGAATAAAATGAGTGACAAAGGGTGTTTTTATGGCAACTAAGAACTTAGGGTCTGCTAGAGAATAAAAAAGGAGTAGAATAGAAGAGAAGAGTAAGTAGATAACAATTATAACCAACAAGAAGAGAAGGAAACAACAGGATTTTTTATCTTAAATAATTGGAATAAAGGTTGCCCAAATTGATGGGACTAGAAATTTAAAGCATGCAAATTTTGTTTGCTAAATCCTAATATCATCGTCACCGTAGTTCTCATTTGAGCATTTTCCTATCAAGATCGGGGTGGTTCAAAAGATTTGAGAAAATTTTACACGACCAGGGTCTAGCGGTCGACCTGACATTGACTCTCTCATAGTTATTGTCACCTTCCTGGCAAAGGAAACTATGGACAAGAGACGGACTTGACAAAAGAATTCTCTCTAGATTCTCCATCAGATCATAAGTTCCTATCGGCCACCAAAACTCTTTCTACCTTACCCATTTCATTCTCCAGGCACTAAATTCATTTCTCATCATCCATTATTCCTTGTAGTCGCACTCACTTGACTTCCTTCATAGATCAATAAATTTGTTTCATGACTTGTTTATTTAACTTTTCAACAATAATTTGGGTGATTTAGCATTTATTTCCAACAATTAATAATAATTGGGTAACTTGTGCACTCTGATACCAACCTTCATGAATCAATTAATCAAAAGTAAGTCTGCAATCAACCCTCAAATGCCATCAGCCATCAATTTTCTTTCTTTTCTTAGAGTCATACTGCTATAAAGAATAAACTAATTAAGCTATTCTGAAACAATTGCATTAAGAGCACCTCCGGATCAATATTAGGGCAACAAATAACTCTACAATGGAACGATACACGATTTTAGAGCATATCGAGTGGATTTGGGGATCAAATACGGCGATCGATCAGGTGATGAGTCAAAATTGAATGGGTTTGGGAAGTGTACGTAACTGTTGATCGTTGCGAGCAAGGCACTTGCGGACGACCTCGCCCTCGAGGGCTCGGCGCTCTTCGAGGGTGAGGAACTCGTAGTACTGGGCCCAGAGGCGGCTCAATTTCTAGAGAGGTCTTAGGCGAAAGTTTTAAATGATCCCTTTTAAAATATACTTTAAATAAGTAATTAATATTAACTAATATTTTATGTAATCTATATTTTATTGAAAAATAATTCTTCCAACTTTTGAGATGCAAAATTTTTAATCAAGTTTTTGTATTCAAATTTTGCTAACGCATTTTTTTTATAGAGTAGTTGCAGGCCCTATCGTCAATCTAGGGTCTTGACGATGGAGGCGGTGAAGAGCAGGACAACACACACACATATATAAATAGAGAGAGAGAGAGAGTTTTAATTTTGAGAAATTCTCTAATTATAATAGAGGCGGTGAAGAGCAAGGCAGCACATAGAGAGAGAGAGATTTAATTTTAAAAAATTCTCTAATTATAATTAAATAGTTAGGGAGAGTGGAAAAAACTCAAGTTTTTCCTCGTGATATAAAAAATGAAGAGGGAAAAAAAATCAAAAAAGCTTGGATGATAAGATTCAAACTCGGTCAGGCAAAGCCCACTAAATTTCTAATTATGCCTGATAACCACTCCGGCACACCCGATTGAACAAACAAAAAGAAATTTGTATATTTTATATTTCTTATTTTAATAAATACTAATTTACACTATTATTTTGGAGGCCCCACTATATTTGGGGCTCTAGGCGACCGCCTCATTCGCCTAGGGGTTGAGCCGCCTCTGACTGGGCCAGCCGCGTCTGCCCCTGTTTGTTCACCAGCAAGACGAAACGAATCCCCCTTGCCCAACGAAATCGATAGATTGAAGAAGAGAATCATGCAAGAAGTAGAGAAAGAAGATGAGATCGATCTCAACGCAACTCAAGTGACCGATGAGAGAGACCATCAGTGGTCCGTTTCTTGATTTGTTTTGTGATTATTTTTCTTGCAGATTCTTGATTATGCCATGATGATGACAAGTTTCATTCATGATTCGTGGTGGGTTTTGGGCCAGATCGTAGGCCTTACCAAGGTGGGCTTGGGCTTCAGTACAATCAAAATTACGTGTTATCATCAGTTTAAAAAGAAGACAAGTATAAAGGTCGTGTTGTTTTTAATAAAATATTTTTAAATTGTTAATAGTGGGGTTTTCCCTAAAATTTATTTTTAGTTGAGATTTAGTAGTAGATTTCCTCTTTTTGGCCCATGAAGTTATTCGGACCTCTTAAAATACAGTCCAATAAATAAAAAGAAAAAATTCTCTTTACATCATTTCGTTTTGTACGTAAGAGTTACTTAAAAAAGTAATGTCTTGACCATTTCATCTATCTATCTTAGTAAGCTTTAAAAAAAAATCAAAATAGACACAAAAATAATATATTATCAATATTGATAGTACTTATTATTGACAGGTGTATGTTAACTAACAAGATGGCAAACTTACAAAATTTAACATATATACAATACTTTTTACATTCACTTCTAAAAAAGTAGACAATTTTAAACTTGATTCACTAACTAAATAATAACACGCTGACTTGCCCTTAGTTAACATTGTAAGACAAATTCAAAACTCTTTATGCTAAAGTGAGTTTAAGATGATTAATTTCCAATAAGTAATTACTAATATGATGATAACAAATCTTTCTAAGTCTAGAAATTGTTTGATATTTTCCCCGCTGTTCCACTTTTGCAACGTTCAGTGGGAATTGAAGAAGAGGGAGACAGCCAATTCTAATTTCCGACACTTCAGTTTTTATTAGATAATTACTTTTGTATTAAGATACTACTAGATATTGAGTTAAAACTGGTTGTAAAAACAAAGAAAAAAACAGTAATTAATTTGCAATTTATAAGAAGTCAGAGATGTATATGCAATATCCTCACGTGTGAAACCGAAAGCTGACCGTTGGTCTTGGCAGTCTCTCTCCTCCAGCCTCGGCCCCTCGGTGATAATGCAAAAAGTAGATGGACCCGTTTTGCAATTTTTAAAAATGATAAGGCCGTTCATGCAAACCTTGTGAGGACTTTATTACCTCCCATGTAGGGGTGAGCATCAGTCGGTTCGGTTCGGTTTTTGCTATTTTTTACAAAACCGAACTGAACCTATTAGACTTAATAACCGAACAAAACCGAATCGACTCATTTTGGTTCAGTTTTTCGGTATTTTCAGTTAGGCCAATATATTGTAATCATTTTTGCATTTTTTAATCACTATTATATTATCATTCTTTAATATTCTAATCTCAAATATCCATTACTCAAATTAGAAATAAGAAAAGGATCTTAAACTTAATATGAATTGAAAATTGCATATTCTAAAACTTTTATATTATATTTGAGATCTTATACAAGGCTCATATAATTATTACTAACTTTTAATGATAAGAATGAAAAAAAATTATATTAATATAAATATTATTCTCAATTGTGATGATATACTTAACATTAGTCTTCACATATTCAACATAAAAAAGATGGTTTTACTAAAAGTAATGAGATTAGATTCCACCAATTTTTGTTATGAAGTATATGATTCACTAAATTGAATTTGAGTAGAGTAATATATAAGGTGAGATATTCGGTTCGGTTCGATCGGGTTCGGATTTTAGAACACAAAATCGAAACCCGACCGAATTAGTGCCGTTCGGTTCAGTTCGGGTTTCAGTTTTTGATCGGTTATTTCGGTTATACCGAGCTCCTCACCCCTGCTCGCATGTGTATACACGCTCCCACCACAATTTTATTAAAAGGGAATTTTCAAAAGATGTCTGCAGATCTAGCCACGTGGCAGCATCAGAGAAGCCGACCGTTGACAACACGGCCCCAAATTTCTGAAGATTTCCCCTTTTCCTCTACGCCCAAAATTTCACTCACCATTCATCCAATCAAAGAAACCTCTCTCTCTCTCTCTCTCTCTCTCTCTCTCACACACACACACACTCTCAGAATGGCGATCGCCACTGAGAGCCACCAGCAAGAAGAGAAGGTAGGGTTTCTGATTTCAAGTTCTAAGTCTGAATTTCTAGTGTTTCTATTCTTCTGTTTCCCCTCTTTCATTTTGATTGTAAGTTGGTGAGCATTTATGGATTTTCATCATCAATTTATATCTGGCATGACAAAATTGGTTCTTGAATGATGAATCTTTCGTTTTCTTCTCGCAATTCTCAAAAATAAACTGGGAAATTTTAGAGTTTTTCATGATGAGTTTGGTTTCTTTAACGGAGGCTTTCCTATATGGTTAGAGTTCGAAAATTTTCGAGAAAGGTAAGGTTTTTTTGTGGGAGGTTACATGAAGAACCTAAATTTTTTCTTAAATTTCTAGTGCCTGTGTGGGAATGGATGCTAATTTTGCTCCGTTAGAAGCTCGCATGCAGTCATCTTCAAGAAATTCCTTTTCCCAAATGGGTTTTTCTTTATTTGCCTTATTTTTTTCCTACTTAAACTTCTATATGCATGAAAATCATAATTAGCTTGAAAATAGTCTTCAATTGTTTAATAAGCTTGTAAATAGTCTTCAATTGTTTAATAAGATGCTAATTTTGTTTCATCTATGCTTTAAAACTAAAGCTCATGAAAATTAGGGTCTCTCCTCTCTCTCAGTTGATTACTGTCTCTGAATAATTTAGTAGCATCAGTGTCTACTTTTGATAAGCTGCATTGTCCCTGGACAATGGTGTAAAGGGTTTTTGTGTTTTTACTTTTCGTAATGTTTTTTGAATTAGATTGTTATTTTTGGAGATTATGCAAATAATCCACTTTGATCTGGAACTATGTACTTAACTTTTTGGTGTGTATGTCCATAATTTGTAGGCCTCATCGAAGGTTTCGGTTGGAGAGAAGCGCTGGACTCTGAATGATTTTGACATCGGAAAGCCTCTTGGAAGAGGGAAATTTGGCCATGTCTATTTGGCCCGAGAAAAGAAGGTATTTATCATCAGTTAAGATATTATGCATATAATAATTATTTCTCTTTCAAATATTGCATTTTTTAAATTGTATAATTATAGTGTCTAATTTGGTACTCCTAGGAATCTGAAGTTATTATCTGATGGTTGTATCTTCACCTTTCTTTTTAAGATAGCTAATGCTTTTGAAGAAAATTACTTAAGCTTCATATTTTGGACATGAAAAAAAATCATATAGTGGTGTTGAAAGTTCTCTTCAAGAGCCAAATTTGACTTAAGCTTCATATTTTGGAACAGAGTAATCGTATAGTAGCGTTGAAAGTTCTCTTCAAGAGCGAACTGAAGCAGTCTCAAGTTGAGCACCAGCTGCGCCGTGAGGAAGAAATACAGAGTCACCTCCGCCACCCAAATATACTGCGATTGTATGGATACTTCTATGATCAGGTTGGATTCCTGCCTCAGTCTTCTCTTTCATTTGTTAATTATCTGTCATGCAAGTTTATAAGTAGCCTTATCGTCTTGTTCCCTTTTCACTGCAGACCTGGGTTCACCCGATTTTAGAATATGCAGCAAGAGGCGAGCTTTACAAAGAATTGCAGAAATGCAAATATTTTAGCGAAAGATGAGCTGCTACTTGTTGGGATTTGGGTCGAACAAATAGTCCCACATCGGCTAGACGTGGGGATGGTCTTGAGTATTTAAGTATTTGGGCAACTCCACCTAAAAGGCTAGTCTTTTGGGATGGTACCCCAAATCCTTCAAGTGGTATCAGAGTCATACCCCGAACTTAGTTGTGTGTGTGGGTGATGTTCTATGATATAGATCCCCCAATAGCGCAAAGTCGCAATGGGCCTGCCCACCCCACTGACGCAAAAAGGCGCAATAGGCCCCTGTAGAGGAGTAACCGACTGCAGCAATAGGCCCCTGTAAGAGGAATGACCAACTGCAATTGGTACTTCACATAAGACGCGTGCCGCCACCTCACGCAGTGAAGAGCTCGATGGAACATTTGATCTTCTAGTGTAAGATAGTTGAGCTTGCAGGGAGACTCTTTGTTCGAGGGGGGAGATTGTTGGGATTTGGGTCGAACAAATAGTCCCACATCGGCTAGACGTGGGGATGGTCTTGGGTATATAAGGATTTGGGTAACTCCACCTAAAAGACTAGTCTTTGGGATGATGCCCCAAATCTTTCAAGTGTAAGCAATACTTTTTTTTTCTTGGGTTGCTTTTACTCATTTCTTTTATCCCTAACAACCTAGGATACATCTAAATTTATCATGTAGATCTACAATTCATTATATCTTAGAATGTTCTAACTAGCACGGGCCCTCATCTACTTACATGGAAAGCATGTCATTCATAGAGATATCAAGCTGGAGAATCTTCTGATAGGTGTTCACCCTTGATTTTTGGTCATCGTCTCATCTTGAATTCCACGTATGATGATAGACTTATAAGTTTTTATTCTGTTCATAAGGGTGAGTTGAAGATTGCAGATTTTGGGTGGTTGGTGCACACATTTAATCGCAGGCGAACCATGTGTGGCACACTGGATTACCTTCCACCGGAAATGGGTACTGGAATTCCACCTTTTCACTGTCTCCTTGTCTGATTTTGCTCATAAAATTCTTACTTTTATGGTCTTATTTTGTTTTCATCATGTCTTTGTTTTAGTTGAGAGTGTGGAACATGACACCACTGTGGACATTTGGAGCTTAGGTGTCTTGTGTTATGAGTTCCTTTATCGCATGCCGCCTTTTGAGGCAAAGGAGCACTCTGATACATATAGAAGGTAAGAAGAATGTTGCCTTTTTTTTAATGGCAAATGATACCTGTTTAAATAGATTAGCCTGTTTCTCTGTACTTGTCTGATCACATTGAGGTTCTACACACATTAATGTTACCCACAAACTGCCAAGACATTACCCCACGAATCACCTACAAACAGTAACAGAGAAATCCAACTTACAAGCAAGCTGATCTCCACTGATGACCTATTAAACTAAATACATCCTCTTCTATTTACCAGGTAGACTTATTCAATCAGTTTAAAATGGTGGAAGTGATTAATGAAATAGTTGGCTGAGTCCAAACGAAATCAAAAAGGTTTTCTCGCTCTTAAATATTTCAAGGAGAGCAAGAATGAAAAGATGAATTTTGCCAACAAGCTCTATGTTTTGCCCCATGCCCTTTCATCAATAGAAACATATCACCAACGTCATCAATGTTGGAACTTGAATTAAATAAATGGATTTGATATACAATAATCATCATTAGAATAAACAAGATCAAAATCATAATTTTATCTTTAAGATAGATCAAAATCCTAAATTATAGATCTAGTCTACATGAAAATTCAAAGATATGAGAAAATTAAAATAATAAAGGCGGAAGCGTACATTGTTCAATGATTTAATTTCTTGAATTGTTGGGATAGAGAAGGCCTTCCAAAAGATCCGTATATCAGTTATTATTTTTTTCAATTTGGCCCTTCATCAAATTAGAAATTATATAATTATTTCTACACATTAAATTCATAATAATTTAATATTTATTAGTCCAACTATTAACTTTATTAGATCACAATTAATTTGGACTTACTTTAAGATAGCCGCACATTAATTCACATATGTGAGCCCACACATGTTGAATTATTTCTAGCAATCAAATTATAAAACCTTAGACTTCCTATTTAAAAAATGATATCTAGATTATTTGTCTTTTCTTCTATGCAAACTTCCACTTGAGCATCCATCTAGACTGTACCTGTCTTATTTGTTATATACCCTTCCAGAAAAGGCTTTGTCTTTTAACCTGACTCGATCCTGGTATCAATGTGTGAAAGTTGACCTCTTTAATCGTTCATTAAACGGTTGTGTTTTTGTTTTGCTTTTTGTACTCTCTTCCATTATCCAAGCAGGATAATCAAAGTCGACCTGAAGTTCCCCCCAAAACCAGTTGTTTCATTTCCACAACAAACAAATTAATCAAAAGTTGGAGTAAACAATTTGATCAACTTTTTCTTGTTCAGATGCTTGTTAGAGACACCTCGCGGCGACTTCCACTGCACAAGCTGCTTGAGCACCCTTGGATGGTTCAAAATGCTGATCCCTCTGGCATCTACAGAAGCTGATCTCTGATACATGGCAACGACCTTTTTCTGTTGTTCATCAGTTGTGTAATAGTCACGCACGGAGGTCTAAGCCAAAGATTCATTTAGTTATCAGAGGTTCAGTCTTTGTATTAAAAGGCGTCTGGAAGCGGAATCATTATGATGTTTTGCTGAGGAAAATGAAGTCTTTGTGCTCTTAAAAGACAACTGTGTGCAATATGTTTGTGTTTTCTTTATTTAGAAAGCTTTTTTCTGCTGACTGACATTCAGCTTTGACGTTTGCTGATATCTGCTTGTAGAATTTGTTACTGTATTTTCATTGACAACAAATAAAACAAATATCCTACAATAAAAGGTTCCTGATTTTGCTATATTCGAAGGGAAACGAAAAAAAGCAAAAAAAATTGGCTCAAAAAAAAAAGACCACTTTTCATGCTCATAGTGATCTTATTGTTATTATTATTAGGTGGCACAATCCCAATGCTACTACTGTACATGATACAAAAGGCAATTATGGTTTGCCACACCGTTTATGCTAATAGCTCAAAAGCTCATCCGAAAGAGAGAAAATACAGAATCCTACATACTTAGCAAAAAGACCCAGCAACAAATAAATTGGGAAAAAGGAAAGAAAAAAAAATTCCACACCAACCTCATGCAATACAAAATTACCGTGTTCTGATCTCAACAAATATTTATGATTCAGAACTTATGTTCGTACAAACTAGAAACAACTAGTGCAGATTTGTTTCTGATGACTGAAGATGTCGTGCCACCTCTTCTAAACTGGAGTTTCCAGAGACCACCTTGGAGCCATTGCTTTCCACGTGTTTATTATCTTCAGGCATTATACGTTGACCATCAAGTGTGAACTTCCCACTTCGTGATCTCCATTCATGTAGATTCTCTGCCCTCTTGGCTTCCTCAATATCTTCAGGGCTCAGGAAGCTCGGCTGGTTAGTTGAAGACAGCAGCCTTGCCCACATCCTGTCAGTTATGACAACCTTGTTCCTCGTTTCTGTAACTCTCTGCAGAGAGAATAAAGATAAAAAAGTCAGTGCATCAAACCCAGGCGCCCATAGTGATCAGAAGATTAGTGAAAAGTTTCTCTCTCTTTTAATTGCACATGCAAGTCTACATGCCAAAAATCTTGTAACAGATTAGTGAACAGGGATTTCCATTGGTTACATGGATCTCTGTGATCAACTGCAGCAGTTCCACTGGACATGTCGTCGTATTGCACATTGACTTTAGATTCACCAGATGTGCATGCATGGTTTCTATTATTATACTATTTAAGATCAACCTAATCTGGTTTGCAATTGATGACTTGCTTGCACTGGGAAGAAGAGGGAGTACATACAGAAAATGGTATGTAAGCATGTCTGCCGTTGACAACCCCAGCAGTGAATCCAGTATATCCTGCCATCGCTCCATGGATAGCACTATGTGCCAACTCTGTGCAGTAGACATTGTCAGATGCAATACTTGGGATTGCTCGAATCATGTAAGTTGGATCTGCAAACCAACAAAGTCCACAGAGGTTAGATCAATCACTCAACATATGCTTAGTGAGAAGTTGTAAGATATACCTATATATTTAAGAGTTATCTGCATCGTCCCGCTGCATGCAAAGTGATCCTGCATGATAAAAGAACTTTGGTGAGAAACACCTAAATGTGGCTCAAATTCAACTGGATCATATGATAAGACCATCACTTGATATGGAACAAATATCATGGTAATTTGTTTTTTTTTTTTTGGGGGTGGTGGGGGGCACAGTTCAGCTATTACAATATCCAATTTAATCAGCTCCGGATAAACATGGATTGAGCAAAAGGAAAATGAATAATGGCAAGCTACTGCAGCTGTAAGGAATAAGCAACTACAACATGTCAATCACCTCAATGTATAAATATTTAATCCTGAAGATGACCATAGTCCATACCCTCTATGTTCAAAAATTGTTAACTAATTCTTTTATGCAAATGGACTGTGAAACAGGAAGCTGAGAAACAAAACTAATGACTTTTCTTAAAAGACGTAATCTTAATGTACCTTAATTCTCTGAGATAACCATAGGCCAGCATCAAGAAGCAACTTATTTCCAGAAGCATCTTGATGGTCTATGGACTGCATACTTTCAGCAATTAGCTCTTGCCCTGCACCATCAGCAACAACGAGAACCATGTGTCCGTTTTCTTTAAGCGTCTTCTCAATATATTCATATAATCCACCTTTTCCTTTTAGATAAAAGGGAGACTCAGGTATCAAGCAGCAGTCCTAGAATGGTTAAAGAAAAGGAAAAGGGAAAATATATGTCACCATCTATCTTTAGAAAAAATTAAAATTGAATAAACTTCAGATTTTTATGCTAGGACTAGAGGTTATATGGATTATTCATACTTACCACATCTCTGCTTGCAAGAGTAGCATACATTGCAATGAACCCTGCATCAGAAAGCAGACTATAAGAAAAAAGGCCGTTTGTAAATCTTACATCAAGCCCTGGATATGGCACAACAAGGAGACATACGATCAAATCATCAAGAAACTATTCGCATTCTGTGTACAGCAACATAAATCTATCCCTAGCTTGGTCAAGACTTGTCACGTAGGTTCATGATGAGCCAACACAGAATGAATATCTGGCATCTAAATTCTGAACAGGCATAAGCACCCATTCTTGAATCTGTTCAGCATATTTCTACATCATGCTCTTGGCAATTGGAGTGTGTAGGAGTAAGAGTTATGAGTTTTAATAGAGACACTTTAGTAAGAGTAGAGATTTGATTTTGGTCAATTGCTAGGTAAGAGGAGTGAAGGTGTGGGAATAAGGATTTTCCTCTCTTTTTTTTTTTTCTTTTTTCCTTTTTTTTTGGTTGGAATTGTAGAGAGAAAGGAGAGGAGAGAGTAACTCTTGCTAATTCTGTTGGCCCAAAGGCCCATCACTTTAGTTTTGATGATGATTAACTCATGTAGTTATAGTACTAATGATCTTGTGTTTAATTAGTCTTAGATTTGTGATCAAGATCTTAGTAGGTGTTTAGCTTCAACAAAGGATTTCAAGTCAAGTTTTGGAGCTAGCACGTGTTGATTCAAGAGCTTGTGCATCAAGACCACATCAAGTACTCAAGAGGAGTCTAACTCATTGGATCATAGTTTGGACCAAGTCAAGAAGGAGAAGAAGATTTTTCAAGTGAAGACCTTCAAGAGAAGACTTGTGTCTAGGTTTGTTTTGTTAAGATTTTATTTTAGATAAAATGTAAAGGATAGAATAGTTGGTGGATTGCTCAAGTATCATATACACTCACACACAAGATTTAGGTGAGTTTTTATAAAAGAGTTTTCATTTTGAAAAAATACTGTTTTGATTTTTGGAGTTTCATATATACATGTGTTTTAACCAAGACCATTTTAATGCTTATTGTCAAAAATATAGATATTTCATCATGTATGTGTAGCGGATCATATCCATACACACTAAGCTTTAAAAGTGTTTAAAATATCTTGTTTTTGTATTTGAAAAAATACGAATTTGTTTTAAGGCAAAATTTCTAAGTTACAAAAATAATTCAAAATGTTTGTAACATGTTTTGATTTTTACTCAAACATGTTTGTATATCAAAGTATAATACTGAACATATTTTTTAGATTTTTAGAGAATTTATGAGATTTTATCAAAGGTAAAAAGTCAAATTTTAAATCCTCAAATTGCCTGGACTGACCCTCTGTCGGTCAACCGGACAAGAAGACGGTCGACCGTTCCGGTCGACCGATGTGCACAGGTTGGGCCGGTCGACCGCCAGAGAGTGTCTGCTATCTGAAAATGGCTCGGTCGATCGCTAGGCCATTGCCCAGTTGGCAGGCCGGTCGACCGATCTTCCCAACGGTCGGAAATCCGACCGTTGGTGGTCGACCGTCAGCAGCCAAAGCTGCTGAGTTGGCTTCCAACAAGCAGATTTTTAGAGCTATAAAATGGGGCTCCCTTGGGCTGTTTTAGACAAGATTTGAAGAGAGTTTTTGAGCTAGTCTTGCATACCTATTTCAGAGGTTTTCTCTACAAGTCTTAGAGCCAATATTTTCAAATCAAAAGGAGAGTTTATCAAGAGTTTTCAAAAGTGATTTTCTTGAGTTTTTCACCATTAGATTAGCCAGTCACCTATTCACCCCCTCTAGTTGATTTCAATTGGTATCAGAGCCAAGTGCTCTTGATTTGGGTCTAACCACCTTGAGTTAAAGATCCTCATTTTTAGCTAATCACAATATTTATACATACATGGATTTCATGTCACCTCCCACTTTTGACATTCTTAACATCCAAACTTGGAAAGTTAAGATGTCTTTGTACCTTAAAGACCTAGGTATCCATGTTTATCTTGCTACCATTAAAAATTCATACTTTAGTAATAGCAAGTATCTTGAGGCTAACTCAAAAGCCATCCATGCATTAAAGTGTACCCTAAATGATGAATATTTATCTAGAGTTTCTAATCTTGATTCAACTTTTGTAGTATGGAACACCATTATCTCCCTTGGCGAACAAGAGCAATACTATGCGGGGAGCGACTCGGATGTTGGAAGTGAGGCTTCCAACGTATGCTACATGGTCTAAAGGGATAACCCCCTTGAGGTAAACTCCGAATCCAAGCTTGATGAGGATGTTGATATGTCATATGATGAACTTGAATCATTTTGTTACTTAAAAAGGATAACAAGAAATTAAAAAAATAAATTTGATTCCTTATTAAAAGAAAAGGATTCTTTTCAAAATAAATTGGAATGCATTTCAAAGGAAAACGAATTTTTGAAAAATGAGAATATTTCCTTGTCTTCTAAATTAAATGATCTTTGTGAAGAAAATACCTCTTTGAAAAATAAGATTATTTTGGTGGAAAAGGAAAAAGAGATTGCTTTAAATGAAAACTCTTTGAAAAGAAAAATTATTTCAAAAGAAAAAGAAAATGTTCCTAAAAAGAAAAAGATTGTTGATCATGCATTTTATGCTACTACCATTGATAAAAATGAAATAAAATTTTTGAAAAATAGAATAGATTGTTTGAGCTCAACTTTGAGCAATTGTACATTTAATCATTCTAAATTGGAAATCTTGTTTTTAAAGAAACACGTTCCACAGACTCATGCACATTCACAACATGCATATGCACATTTTGCACGTCATGATCACACTCGTTCACATGTGCATGCTAAAGTGTACAAGTGTACACATTGCGGCCGCAAAGGCCACTTAGCAAAATTTTGTTATGATAGAATTAATTCTTTGAATTTTGCTAACAAGAATGTTTGGGTTCCTTACAATGTAGACCCAATAGAGTTTGGGTACCAAAATCCACCCCTATGGTATTTGATGTAGGTGTGGGCTCTCACATGACGTGAGAGTTGGTGGTGCCTTGAGGTGAATGCGTTTCGAGCTTAAAGATGACAATTTTGGATGCATCACTTTCAAGGGGAGTTTGGTGGGAGGACCACCTTGGCTTGGAGCCTAGAGATTTGCCCTCATGGTTTTGGTAACGATCTCTAACTCCCATTTATATTTACATGCTTTTAGATTATTAATTTTTTAGCATGTCATGTTTTTATGATTATTATGTTAAATGTCATGATAGTTAGATTTGTGACATACATGTATAGTATTTGAGATACACTCATGTTCATATGGGTTATTACTTTTGTGTTCTCACTATAGTTTAACTATTGTGTATATCATAATTCTAAATCATGTGCATGTACATATTAATCATATTGGTTTATTTTTTCATTTTACACTTCATGTTTTGATTACATGTTTAAAATGTAGCTTTCATTAAAACTTGTGTATATGCTTGTACAACTAATGAGCCACAAATTGATTATTATATGTTTGTACTTAATTGCTCATTTTTACCCATTAAATGTACTAGTATAGCCTAGTTTTAATGATTCATGCATTTTGACTTGTATTCCCTATTTTTAGATATGTTTTTCATGATGATATGTTTTAGCTTCATGTATATGTTAATTTTATCAAAACTATTGGATATACATGAATAAACTTGAGTCATTTGCCTTTCATGCAAAATCTCTTTATAGACTCAATTGTGTTTGGATATGTATGTATACTTCTAGTTTAGATTAAACATAAATAAACCTTGAAGTAGATTTAGTTTATGATGATTTTTATAAAAGAATGTCATATTGAGCTTTATTGCCTATTCCCATGATTTTGTGATTACGTGATTCTTACACTCACATTACTTGACGTTTTCTCATGACTTTGTTTTCATGAGTATGATATGTGCTTTATAGATTTTGAGTGTTGATGATCGTGTGACTTACATATTTTTCATAAAATATATTCTTATTTTATTCCTTACTTGAAAGATTTCGTACTAGTTTTTCAAATTTTTCATAAAACTAGTTACGTTATTCTACATTTCGTAGAGTTTTCAATTATGCTAAAATTATTTTCAAACTTATTTTTGAAAACCACTACCCATGAAGGGTGGTTGGATGGGCGACCATGCCTTGAATGCTCATATTGAAAATCAATTTAAACACGTGCATGAATAGGGAGGTTTTTATGAGTTATACACTGAATTCACATCATAGTTTCAATTGGTATCACAATTGACATTTTTTTTGTATACTCATAATTTGTTTCTATATATGTATGCTTTAAATTTCAAATAATATCAATTTCTATTGGTAATTTCTTTCATACATATATATGATTTGAATGTGCTTAATTTACAAATATTTACATGTTTAAAGCACAAATTATGTTTATGTTAAGCTTGCATTAAATCTTGTTTTCAATTGGTATCTCAATTGGTATTTTTAGAAGCTTATGCATTATTTTCAATTGGTATTTTTATTGATATCAAAATTTACAATATACTTCAAATGGTATCAATATGGTATCAATATGTTTCAATTTCAAATTGGGCTTAAATTTCAATTGGTAGCAATATGTTTTACCTATTTGGTATCAAAATTTACCATATTTTCAATTAGTATCAAAATATAAAATATTTTCTTTCATTGGTATCAAAATGTACAAATGTTTCAATTTCAATTGGTATCACAAATTTTCTATTTCATATGGTATCAAAAATCTTGTGATATCTCAAATTGATTTGTTAATTCAAAATTTGTATTGTATATTTATAATTGGTATCTTAAAATTTTGTTTATGTACAAATGATATCTCAAAATTGTTTTAGTAAATATCAAAATTTGTGTTTAAAATGTTTTGATATGTATTGTCTATATGCAAGGGGAGCTTAACATCTCTATATATAGATTCATGTTGAGTATATCTTATATTGAGGAGGTTGACATCTCTTCTTTATGTGATACACATGTGTAAGGGGAGCTTAACATCTCCACCTATGCATTGTATATTATGCGTTATGTGAGTTAGGGCTCGTCATCCCTTCTTCATGTAATGCATGTATGCAGGGAAGCTAACTTAGTGTCTTCCTCTTCATGAATGTATATCACATATATATCCTTATGATTGATTTGTTTTATTTTACCCCTTTGTTGATGATTGACAAAAAAGGAGAGAGATTTTGAGTTTATATATGCATATTCGAGTGTTTGTATATATTGAGTTTATGCATCTTGTGTTTTACAAAATGGAAAAATGTTTTTGAAAGTTTAAACAAAAAAGAGGGAGAAGGTTTTTGAAAAGGATTTTTGATTTATGTATGTTTCTCTCACCTTGTTGATGCATATATATTTGTTTAGTTTTATGCTCTTCATTGCAATATCTATTTGTTTATTGTTACGCATGAGTTAAGGGGGAGTTTCTATGAAGCTTAATTTTAATCCATGCATATATAACTCCATGAGTTTTGTCATTATCAAAAAGGGGGATATTGTTGACCCAAAGGCCCATCACTCTAGTTTTGATGATGATTAACTCATGTAGTTATAGTACTAATGATCTTGTGTTTAATTAGTCTCAGATTTGTGATTAAGATTTTAGTAGGTGTTTAGCTTCAATAAAGGATTTCAAGTCAAGTTTTGGAGCTAGCACGTGTTGATTCAAGAGCTTGTGCATCAAGACCACATCAAGTACTGAAGAGGAGTCTAACTCATTGAATCATAGTTTGGACCAAGTCAAGAAGGAGAAGAAGATTTTTCGAGTGAAGACCTTCAAGAGAAGACTTGTGTCTAGGTTTGTTTTGTTAAGATTTTGTTTTAGATAAAATGTAAAGGATAGGATAGTTGGTGGATTGCTCAAGTATCATATACACTCACACACAAGATTTAAATGAGTTTTTATAAAAGAGTTTTATTTTGAAAAAATACCGTTCTGATTTTTGGAGTTTCATATATACATGTGTTTTAACCAAAACCATTTTAACGCTTATTGTCAAAAACATAGATATTTCATCATGTATGTGTAGTGGATCATATCCATACACACTAAGCTTTAAAAGTGTTTAAAATATCTTGTTTTTGTATTTGGAGAGGTTTTGAAAAAATCAATTTGAAAAAATACGGTTTTTGTTTTAAGGCAAAATTTCAAAGTTACAAAAATAGTTCAAAATATTTGTAACATGTTCTGATTTTTACTCAAATATGTTTGTATATCAAAGTATAATACTGAACTTATTTTTGTAGATTTTTAGAGAATTTATGGGATTTTATTAAAGATAAAAGGTCAAGTTTTTAAATCCTCAAATTGCCTGGACTGACCCTCTGTCGGTCGACCGGACAAGAAGTCGGTCGACCGTTTCACAGACGTGCACAGGTTGGGCCGGTCGACCGCACGGCCGACCGCCAGAGAGTGTCTGCTCTCTGGAAATGGCTCGGTCGACCGGGCAGTCGACCACTAGGCCATTGCCCAGTTGGCGGTCGACCGGCCGGTCGACCGACCTTCCCAACAATCAAAAATCCGACCGTTGGCGATCGACCGTCAGCAGCCAGAGCTGCTGAGTTGGCTTCCAACGGGCAGATTTTTGGAGCCTATAAAATGACTCCCTTGGGCTGTTTTAGACAAGATTTGAAGAGAATTTTTGGGCTAGTCTTGCATACCTATTTCAAAGGTTTTCTCCACAAGTCTTAGAGCCAATATTTCCAAATCAAAAGGAAAGTTTATCAAGAGTTTTCAAAAGTGATTTTCTTGAGTTTTTCACCATTAGATTAGCTAGTCATCTATTCACCACCCCCCCCCCCCCGATTTCAAATTCCACCTATTTGGAAGAATTAACCTCTTTAAAATGATGGTTTTGAAAGGAGGTTTTGTACAGTTTTGAGATAACTTGTGGGTCATGGATTACTTGCTAACTCTCGCGATCCCGCAAGAGTTAGCAAGAATTAGTGTCCAACTCTTGCTAACTCTTGTTACAAAAGGGTAAGAGATGCAACTTTTTAATTTTTAGATATTTTATAAAGCAATTACCACAACATTATCCTAATATTCAGTCTAGTTTCATTGAAGTATTCTATTCTATGTACATTTGAGGAATCCAGGAAATGGACCAAATCGACGAAAGCAGAATAGAGAATCGACTGTAAGAGAGATTTTCACAGCGAATACGAGATGGATGTCTACATGAGAAACAGTCAAAATATGGAACAACATAATACTAGATGAAGGTGTTGAGAGGACATTTGTTTGTAATTCTTAGTTATCATTCAATTATACGCCGTGTATGGGCAAAAAGTTCCAATGAAAAACTGAAAATAACAGAATAGACTGTTTAATTACGTTTCCAGAGAAAAGTAATGAAATGTGATTGAATAACAATGTTAGTGTGATTGAAACTGAATCTCTCACATCTAGAATTGCCTAATACACCTAGATAGTACAACAATCTATCGACTGCAACTAATCATTTGATGGTTTGCCTCGTAGAGAAAACAAAACAACATATGCTTCTCACAGTGACAGGTAATAGTGAATGAAACAAGAATCGGGCAGAGAACTTACCACTGTAGCGACCAATTAGCTTCACAACACCAATACCATTTTCAACACTTGTAGCTTCCACATGAGCTGCATTGATGGCCCGCTGGGCCTCCTCAACAGCAGTATCAAAACCAAATGACTTGTCAATGACCTGATTTCAACAGAGGAGATGGATGGTATCACAAAATAATCGGTTGAGAAAATCATAGAACGCGGGGGGGGGGGGGGGGGGGGGGGGGGGGGGGGGGGAGGGGGGGGGGAAATTAAGCCATAAAACATGTGAACCACATATAGGACAGAGAATTACAGCAACGTCATTGTCTATTGTCTTAGGAATTCCAGCAACTGCAACTTTCAGTCCCCGCCTTTGAATTTCCTGCAAGAAGAACTCTAATAAATTAATAGGCACACATGTTTCTCTTTTAAGGATTCTAGTATTCTGGGAGGTGCTGAGGACTGATCATAAGACCAAAAATCGTGAAACTTGTTAATCTATGTCTACAAGACATTAATTCTAGTTTATTAGTAGAAAGAAAGATGGGAATTTGTTTGAGAAAGAGGAAAGTTGTTTTCAAATGTGATAAAGAGAGAATGAAAATGGAAGGAAAGAAGGAAAAAAAAAACAAACAAAACCTCTCATTTCTTTAACTATGGCATGCCAATAATAAATTTGGCATCCAAGTAAAATTAAGTTGAGAATCAGATGAGCCGTGATTGCACTGAAAAATAACTTTAAAGAATCTATAAATATCATGGTGCTTCCACATTCGAATCATGAATGGTACCTCAAAAATCAAAGCAGCCCCATTTAGGGTTCCATCTCCTCCAATTATATAAACCTGGAAGTGAAGTACATACCAAAGATCAACATATATGTACAAGACCCCCACAGGTCTTGTAGAAAGAAAAGATGAAAAAAGACAAACAATAAGAAGAAGAAGAAAAATTATATACCTGATTAATCCCATGATCATGGATGTTATCAACTATCTTTATGGTATCATGGCCTCCTCGTGACGTACCAAGGATGGTGCCACCTCGTTGTGTATATCATTGACACCCTTTGGTGTCAAGGCAACAGTATTACGAGCATAGAAGCCCTTGTATCCATCCTACAGGTAGAACTATCCAAATAAGCCGATGAACCTATGACAAGAGTAAGAAATTAAAAATATGACTGGGCTAGAGTAATCAAATATGCTCAATCTTTGGGTAGCAAGCATGGTTCAAGATCTCAGAATCAGAGTCAGAATCAGAATCAGAATCGACTAGCAGTTTTAGGTATTCGAATCGTCTCTATTGGTCATTTCATTTCTTTGATATCGGTCTCGGTAAAAAAAAATTTAAAAAATTAAAATTATTTAAAATTATGTTCAAATAGTTAGTAGCATTTGACATTTTTTTTTTAAAGTAATGATGGAATTTGAACAACATGGACAAAACATTATAATACAAAGCAATTAATACAAAAACATAAATTACTAGAGTATTTACAAAGAAATTACAATACAATAAATCTAACAAACTAATTATATTCTACTTAGTTATATTCATAACAACTCTTTTCTGACCATTTTCTAACACTTTCTAAAATTAATTAGTTAATTACTTTCATAGCAACCATTTTGTAATGAAAACTTTACACTTTTTTATAACAAAGTAATTTTAAACAATTTAATCTAACAAACTAATTCATAATTAATCTAACAAACTAATATACTCTACTTAATTATATTCATGACAACCATTTTCTAACAATTTCTAACATTTCCAAAATAAAATAATTATTTATATCGGAAACAACAAATTATAGCTCATTTTCTAACCATTTTTAACATTTTTTAAAAAAATAAAGTTTAAAAAATAATTAATCTACCAAATTATTCCCCCGATTAGTTACCAATTTTATTTTTTTCTCAAAATTTTCTCTTTTGGGAATTGTTGGTCCTTAAAAGAGAGAAGCATTTATAATATTTAGCAATAGTAAGCGTAAGATTCTCTCAAGCTCGAGAATAATCATTGTGCCATGTGGCAACAAAGCAATATAATATTTGACATCACTGCTATGTAGTGTCTGATTAAGAGACCAATGAAATCCAAGCAACAATGCAGCAGCTGAATTTGTTGTAGTTTAGCAATAGTTGTGTTAGAATTAATTGAAATTCGTTTTAATCAAAATCGGCGATTCCAACCTTGATATCAGCCGATTCTAACCGATTCCGGTTAAATGCCACCGATTCTATCTTGGTGACGGCTGATTCATATCGGAATTAGCCGATTCTTCAACCCATGATAGCAAGTGAGCAAAGGAAAGACAAGTATTGCTTCCCTAAGGGATCACAAAGTCCAAATACAAATCTACAGCTCCATATGCTTTCAATAAAATCCATTTTATGGCCACTTCCCTGATAAATATACCTTCAGCCAAAATGATACTATCTTAGATCCTATAACACCCTTGCAACAAAAACTAGTAGGGCAAGGATAGCATAATCCTGAGAAAATGAGATGTTTAAGAACTTAAGCAGTTAAGTTGTTTCGTGGAGCTTATTATAAACACTTTATATTCTTCCATCATTGACCCAACAACACCGAATGTGTAAAGTTCCACCATACATAGAGATCAATTCTCTACTTACAACTGATATAAAAAAAAATATTTATCAAGGAAAAAGTTTCCATTATATCTTAATGACATATGCTAACGTTATGTCAACATAACACAACTGCGAAACATAGTGCCCTTTACTGGTTTAAGTTGCTGAAATAGAACGTGCATTACTAATCCCTCGTGCTTTTGCTGCTAAATCAGCAAAATATTCTTTTGAAAAAAATATTTACAGAGTATCGTCATAGTTGCAACAAGTCTCAAAGAGGTACAAAAGAACTGTCTATCAAGTATATTATGTTCCTGATATGACATAACTACCAAACCTATTATCATTTAGGTTGCTGAAATATCACGTGCATCGTCAACTATATGTGCTTTCTATGCTACTTAAGTAATATTATTCTAAAGATATTTACATAGGTATCGTTGTAGATGCAATAAATCCCCAAAATTTAAAGTGCATTACTAACTCCCTGAGCTTCGCTGCTAAATCAGTAGAATATTCTTCTGAAAATATTACATGAGGACACTCGCAACAAAGTCCCCAAAAGGAGCAAAGAACTATATATCAAACATATTATGTTACCAATATGACAACCACAAAACCTAGTGTCATTTAGGTTGCCAAATATCATGTTGCATTATTCACTGTATTCTTCAAAATTATTTATGTAAAAATCAGCATAATATTCTTAGAAAATATTTATGTAAGTCATATTCATCTGAAAACTTTACATAAGCATGATTATTGTTGCAGTAAGTCCCCAGAGGAACAAAAGAACCGTGCATCAAGCAAACATTATGTTACTGATATGACACAACTGCCAAATATAGTGTCTTCAGGTTGCTGAAAATCATGTGTATTATCAATTCTCTGTGATTTCTCTGCTAAATGAGCACAATATTCTCTGAATATGTCTAACTAAGTGCCATTATAACTGCAAAACAAAGCCCCGGGAAGAACAAAAGAAATATGTACCAAAAGAAACAAAATGATTACTAGAACTGGAGATAAACAAGAAAATAAATGAGAAATCAATCATATAAAGTCCAAATCTGGTAGCAAGTCCTCACCACAATACCAAGAACTTTGTTGACACCGTACATGTGCGATAGGCCGCATACTATTTCCCTAATCACCGTATTGAGCCCAGGGCACAGACCTCCACATGTTACAATGCAAGCTTGCACGTCATCAGATTGAAAATACACCTGAGCCACATTGAAAAGTAACGATCAATAATTCTTTTATATTGTCTCATAATCAATAATTACAGACATTATTTAAAAAAAAAAAAAACTACCTTCTGACGAGGCCCAGCACGTCGAAAATGGGTTCCTCTTGGACTTTTCTTCTGAACGACAACCTGCAGAGACACAACTCACATTCTTTATAATAACATGAATTACATACCCAACTCTCATTTTGATAGGCAAAAACTTGTAAAATCAACTGCATAACTATACCCAAAATTTAATGGATATAATGAAAGTAAACCGGTCAATGTGAAAATCATGAAGAACTCACCTTTTGAGGAACAGTATCATCTTGATTAACAAAATACTGCCTGGCAAAATGAAGATTCATATTTGTTATTCATCATCAGCCTCAGTGGATGAAAATGTGATTATATAGATATCACAAGAGAGAATATTTGCAAGTCAGCTGGAAAGATAAGATAAATAGACATACTTCACGACTGAATATGATGGATTATCTTGCAGCGGGTTGGATACGTCTGTCACAAAGAGCAAATTTAGCATTAAACAAATGGGTTAAAAGACCTTTGATGAGTCCACACCTGATTCTAAGTACGACAAAGACTCGCAGAGTTACTGATACACAACACAAATCTGATCACTATCATAACTACAGTTTTAATCCAAGTTGAATCAACTGGAACACTCACGATATTTAGTTCACCAGAACAGTTAGTCAGTTTTTTAAAATCTTATTCTAAAATGAGGATTTAGTCCAAAAACAATTTATAGAAAGAAGCACAAAACAAAACACTTCATAATATGCACAAGAGAAGCATTAGTGTCACTGAAGCTCAGTGATCAAGTCTCTCGCAGTTGTATATGAAAACTGGGTTCCAAATTCCACTAAGACCAATCTACCCTCTTCCTCCTGTTCATACCATGAGCTCTGCTTCCCAAATAAAAACAGGAGGAAAGTTCTAACGGTTACCTTCATTATGCAGCATCTAAACTCCAGAAAGCACAACAAGAACTGAAGCTGTTATTCAGGATATTTGGTTAAGTACAAAATCAGTAAAATCATTCTCATACTGAATTTGCCACAACGTTTTCATTTTTTACCATTTTTTAATAAGAGAAACGTTTGCCACAACAGTAACTATACAGGAAATTGCAAAGAAATTGCTAAACGTAGAACCTATCCATCTATAGCTCAGATCCATGAAATGGTTAAAAATTACAAAATAAATTCCTAAGTGAAAATCAGGTAAAAACGATAAAACCTACTATAATATCAACAATTAACACTAAGAACCTCAAATCCACTTCAAATCCACACAATCAACCAAAAAAAAAAAAGCAAAAATTTCCACTTTATCAACACAGAAGCTCAACAAAGTAGCTAATTTCCACTTCATACCACGAAATCAAAGAAAACACTAACCCTAGAAAAGGAGATCTTTGAGAAGATAAAGAGAGCTCACCGGAAGATCTGGAAGATAATCGGACAGATGAGGGACATCTTCAAGAAGGTAACCGAACTCCCCCTCGGTCATCTTCACATTCGATCTGCTGTCAGATTCCATCGCCTCACTGAATCGAAGGTGTCGACTTAGATCTGAGGTCCTAAGCGGCGATCCGGTGCCCACAGAATACATTGAGGTCCTCTGATCGACGATATCGTTCGCGATCGAGGTCGAGCTCGAGTCGAGACCAAAGAACTAGAGAAGAAACTCATTGGAGAGGGCAAAGAGGAGATTCGATGGATGGACTAGTATTATCAAAGACGCATCATTTATAGGTGAAACGGAGAGAGATTGGATATTTCTTCGAGTCTGAAGCTCTGTGTGGTTCTCTTTTTTTTTTTTTTTTTTTTTTTTTTTTTTTTTTTTTTTTGTGGACGTTTGATGATGAAAGGGACGCCGACGAGATAATGATTAATTTTCCCTCCTTTTTTCTGAGGGATGAACAAATTACGAAAAAACTCTTGGTATTTTGATAAATTACGGTGCTAGCACTGTAGAGTTTATCAAATGCACGCCCTGACGCCCAGTGATTGACTGAGAGGGATCAGAGGCAAGGGCATTTTCGTAAATAGAGAGACTGTCGGCGAAAAACGATTTGCTTGCAGCTGGGCACAAAAATCGACGGACGGATTTCAGAGTTTCTAGAATAAATTAATGAAGACTTTTAATATAATTGAATCTGATTATTCGGTTCAACGATTCTAACCCGAATCCAGATGTTTGTTCTGGTGGTAAAATTCCTGGTGAGCCCAAATGGGTGAAGTGGGCCCACAAGAGATGCTAGTTTTATTTTCGGCTGCATGAGATTATGTGCCGAAAATCATTGAGCCCCCATGACTTCATGTTCATGGAACCTTCGCAAGAACACCACAAATGTGACCTATACTCTAATTAAAAGAAAATTGTCTCAGTTCTGTTGATTTTTGTAATATCACTGATCTAAAATACTATATTTTTTAAAATATTTGTTTTATTTTACTGATTATCTTATTATTATGTATTAACTTGATT
This sequence comes from Agave tequilana, assembly GCA_038442645.1. Classification (NCBI taxonomy): domain Eukaryota; kingdom Viridiplantae; phylum Streptophyta; class Magnoliopsida; order Asparagales; family Asparagaceae; genus Agave; species Agave tequilana. Next base: position 60,154 of record JAVJIF010028803.1, on the reverse strand, counting down.
TAAAATACAAATTATTTTAGATAATAAATGATATTTTGGCCTTATATTTATATTTAGCATTATTAAGTATTATTATTTTAATTACTAACTAGTATTTTTTCTCATTACTATGTTACTATTATATATTATTACTAATATCGCTTTTTGATTATTAATATTTATTATTACTATTGTTATTATTATTCATATATTTTCCTTTTCCTAGCCCATAAACCATTACCATTGAGATCCTTACCCATTAACCCAAAATCCAATCTTAATCCTAAATCCTATTTTTAAAATCATGACCTTAATAAAACCTAATCCTAACTACTAACTCAAGCAATTTGAACCCATCTGAAATTCTGATTTCTAAAACCCTTAATAACTTATAAAAAGTCTAAACTATTCTTTTCTACCTCCAAAGAAAAATCATGACCCAACTCTCACCACCTACTTCTTTCTTTTCTCCTCAACCGGAGCATGAACAAAAGGATCTTGAAGTCTAGAGATTGGGGAACATGATGGGGGGAGATCAGATCCAAATAAGTAATTTATTTTCTCAAAATTTATTTGATATATATTGTATATTAAAAATCATGTATACCATGATCTCCATGAATATTTTTTATAAAAAAAAAAATAATCCAAAATCTAACTAAAATACATGTGAGCATGTACAATACATATCTGAATTTTTAAAACACTTTTTAAAAAATTTACAATTAAAAATTTAAAAAAAAAAAGAAAGAGAGGTCGCTGATTTCGGCCAGGACGAGAGCAGCCGGCCTGGGCAGGGCCTGGGCAACCTAGGCCCTACTGGCCCGTGCAGCACAGGGCCAGGCCCTATGCTGCCACGCAAAAAAAAAAAAAAAAAAAAAACAGGCCGGACCAGACCCGGCCAGGCCTGGCCTGGGTCTGGCCAGGCTACACAGGGAGGCCCAAGGAAAAAAAGGAAAAGAAAAAAAAAAAGAAGAAAGGAAGAAAGCAAAAAAAAAAAGACGAATTGCATATTAAAATAATTAGTTAAAAATATCAAAAAAATAGAGAAAAATATAAATAATAGTTTACAATGCTTCTACTTTCTATGACAAAAATTTTAAACTAATACCAATATAACTTAACTCAAACCACCCACTTTAAAGCCATTTTTCTTAAATGATAAATTTAGTCCCGTTAAGTATTTTAATGGTTTAAAGCCTATTAAAAATTCAATAAAAATTAAAAATCGGTTTAAACTAAACCTACTAAATTCATTAGACCCAGAGGAACATATTTCTAACCCCCAAAGTAATTAATCAAGATTAAAACCTCCTATAACTCCCAAGTAAAATATCCTTTCAAAAATCTTAACAATTTCTATTGAAATAAAACATGTAGATTTATCGGGGCCTTATGATTTCAGTGCTTCGGACTTGGGATCGAGTTCAGGTGAGTGTTTCTTTTCTTTGTGTAATTTTATTTAATTTTGAACAATGTTTTTCCCCTTCAATTAAATAAGAATTTTGTGATAAATGATTTGATATATCAGAAATATGTATATCAGCCGACAGCTGAGAGTCCCTCTCAGCCTGCGATGACGTGGCACATTATTAGCCACACTAGAAAGGACGGCCTGCTTATTGAAACAGTTGAAATTATTAAATGCCCCTGCGATAAAAGATATTGGATATGTATAGTTTATTATTTTTTTATATTTCCGACGTTAGTCAATATTGTCACAATTATCTTTTATAATTACGACCAAACTGTGACCAACTGAATATGAATCATGCCTCTTCAAGTGCAACTTCATTAAATCACGAAACAAATTTGAATGCTTCTTTATTAAATTTTTTACGCAGATATCATAATTTTAGGAATGCGCCTAAGCTCGTAGTAGTTAATAAATTTTAAAAAAATTTACGCAGATATTATATATTTAAGAATGCGCTTAAGCTCGTAGTAGTCAATAAAATAATTTCTCAATAGTTTTAAAAGCACCCTTTGTCACAGTCTACAATTATTTAATTTGTAGATTTTTATGATATGATCTGTAAGAATTTTATTGATTAGAATTTTACTGACTATATTCGAAATCAGTAAAATTCTTACAGATCATATCATAAAAATCTACAAATTAAATAATTGTAGACTGTGACAAATGGCGTTTTTAAAACTATTAAGAAATTATTTTATTGACCACTACGAGCTTAGACGCATTCCTAAAATATATAATATCTGCGTTATTTTAACTATTGAAAAATTATTTTATTGACCATTACGAGCTTAGACGCATCTTAAAGTATATAATATCTGTGAAAAAAGATTTAATAAAAAAACATTCAAATTTGTTTCGTGATTGATGAAGTTGCACTTGAAGAGACATGATTCATATTCAGTTGGTCACAGTTATAAAAGATAATTGTGACAATATTGACTAACGACAGAAATATAAAAAAATAATAAACTATACAGATCTACTATCTTTTATCACAGGGACATTTAGTAATTTCAACTGTTTCAATAGGCGGGCCGTCCTTTCTAGTGTGGATAATAATGTGCCACATCACCGCAGGCTGAGAGAGACTCTCAGCTGTCAGCTGATATACATACATACATACATACATACATACATATATATAATATATATTACTTGCTTTATTCATGTGATCATTTACTTTATTTTACCTGTATGAGTACATGTATCATTTCATGTGATTATCTGACTTATTTTTACCAGCGTGATTACATGTATTCCTTCATGAGACATCAGTTAGTGCTTATCCTATTTAGTTCGTTCATATGAGTGTTATCAATATCATTACATTTGTGGAGGATTATTATTTTGATTCTAGGTTAGTTGTCGTACACCTTAGACTACGACTTGGATTGATTTGATATTTGGCCTAATTCATATTTGCACACTTATTTGAGGTATTTTTCAGACATTTATTTAATGATACTTCAGACGAGAATTCATTTGGACAATGAACATGGATTAAATAAGATGTTGCCTTAAGATTGATTTATCTTGATGCTTGAATTTATATATGGACCTAGAGATCAACTTGAGATTTACATGGGATCTTTATTCATATTTAGATGAGATCAATAATAGTTGGATTTTGATCATATGGGAGAATACCTTAACTTGATTTTTGATCTATCATATAATACTGATTTTGAATTATTAGTTGAAAGTATTTTATTTGGATCTATTCGCTGATCAATTATCTGAATAATGATGTTCATTGATATTGATGATTGGATACAGAGACTTTCTAGATTTCATGTAGCTTGAGGATATCTCGCTCTTTAGTTATTATCTTGATTGGGAACGGAAATATTGGTGATGTAATTTAAACTATAATTATATTTAGATCTTGGATTTGACTGGTTCATGATGGTAGTTATACGACTTGATATCTAAGTGGCATTATCAGTAAATTTGATTATTCTTATTGATGGTAAAACAGGTGAGAGTGTAGTTAGATATTGATGATTGATTAATTTAGAGATTCTTTAATAAAAGAACGAGATATTGGACTTGGATTGTTAGTAGACTCGATTGAGTTGGGGTTGACCTTGGGTTGAGGAGTAAACGTAGATTGTTTGACCTGACCTAGTGGCATGTATATACATAATTGACTAATTACTTGGATTTCTAGATCTTGTGTTTGAACTTAATGAAAGTGAGAGTGTATGATAGTCTTAATTAAGATTGGATAGTGATGATTGGTTGGATATAAATGAGTATGTATTTTATATATTGAGACTGGGATACATCAATGACTTTGAGGATCTGAGTTGATTAAATATTTTGCCCGGATTATTCTATTCATGCCAGCAGGTCATTACTTATTTTGAATACCATGATTTACCTGAAGAACTTAACTGATTATACATGACATTTACCTGATAACTATAAGTCCATGTTACTATAATTGCTAGGAAAAATATGTATACAGTAACAATATTCTCATGTTATACTTGTTACATGTCCTGTTATATCGGTGTCCTGTTCACTGACATTATATATCCTGTTATAGCGGTATCCTGATTACACATGTTGATGTTGTTACCCACCGACTTATCCCAGTGGTCTAGGTAATATGTACATTAAATAATTTTGATAATCTAAATAACCTGATATTAAACAACTTACACTGGGATTGGGAAAATTGATGGAGGAGACAACGTCTGTATTTTGGGTGGACCTAAGATATAGGTTGCGCAGCCAAAAGAGGGTTCTACTGCAGGGTTACCGTAGGGTGACTGGCACCCCGTCCTATTCTTATTCCTGTTGTACATGTTCCTGACTACCTCGTAGGGCCTGGTTCAGCGCTAGGAGTTTGGGTCGTGGTCCCGGGTATATATGGGACCCACCTAAGTATGGATAATGTCTCCAACTGATCAGTTTCAGTAACTTAGGACCCTAATTGACATGTGTAATAGGCGTAGTATGGGATGCGTCCATCACATGCGGCAAGTGGTATTCGCTGACATAATAATAATAAACTGATCATAATGTACTGTAATTGGCTTGTGCATTGGCCTCTATATGATTGTTATTACCAAGATAGGATTTCTTGGTAGCGGCAAGGAAAACATGCAAGCGTAGGATTTTAGGTACATACTCATCCTAAATTTCCACATGTCAATGTTGGAGACATCAAACATGGGAGGAGTCAAGCAATCCATGGAGTGTGTAAATAATATACGTGTGCAAATGCAAATGATAGATTAGCAAAATCAAGATCACACTCATAAGTGGTTAAACCTAATATCAGGAGCGTAGGCTCTGATACCAATTGAAAATACACCTAGAGGAGGGGTGAATAGGTGTACGGCTAATCTAATGAACAAAATGCGGAAATTAAAACTTAATTGCAACACACTTAATGTAACCAACAAGTGTAACCGAATTCCGGTGAAAGGCTCTGGATTAAACTCCTCTTGATTCCTCAGAATAAGAGTTGAGGTGCTATATGAAGCTCTCGTGGTTAAACACAAGTGAGGCACACAAACAAACACAACCAAGCATATAAGTATGATATGATAATATGAATCAATGCAAGGCACGATATAAAAGATAGAGAGTTAGAGAAAGTGGATAAATCGCAAACACACGGATATATTCGAGGTTCGAGCACACAGCTCTACGTCCCCACCTTCACACAGAAGGATTTCTACTAACTTGTCCACACAGGACTTCCCACACAGGGAAACCTCCAATGAGGATTTGGGGCAATACAATAACCGGGAGTACACAACTCCTCTCTCAAATACAACACAACCTATACACTTAGAGGTTAGGCACAAAGCCACTCAAACACAATCACCTCACACTTGAGGGATGGGCACAAAGCCAATCAACTAATCAACCTCTCACTAGAGGGATAGGGCACAAAGCCACCACTCCAATAATCAACCTCCACACAAGAGGGATATCACAAATTAGGAGGGTTTACAACTTAGTGATCACAAAGACCACAAACAACTTCTTTCTCACTAAACAAAGATCCTAATAGATATGATAGATAGATAAGCTCAAGTGTGAGAAAACAAAGTGTTTTGAACAAAAAAAATCACTTGGGAAAAAACTCCAAATAGATATAGAATTTTTAGATCAAAAACCAATTTCCAAAAGACTATTTTCTTTGAATTATCGAACTCTTTAAAAACAAATAGAGAATAAGAATTTTGAACCCAAAAACTTTTTGCTGAAAAACACTTAAGGAGTATGAAATTTTTCTCTCTAAAAATCTTGTACAAAACCAACTCTTGAATGGGGTATATATAGCCCTCAAGAGAATCTGCTCGTTGGCAGCTGACAAGGCCCAGATTGGCCTTCCAATCGACCGGCCAACGGTCAAAAAATCGACCGTGAGCCTGCCGGCCGACCGCCCAGTCGACCGCGCCCAGAATCAGAGAGCAACGGCTCTCTGGTCGGTCGACTGCCCGGTCGACCGGGCCAACCCGAGAGTGGGTTGACTTCAGTCGGTCGACCGCTCGGTCGACCGGCCAAACAAGCTGGCCTGCATGCACGTCCTTGTGCACGTCGGCCGACCAGTCCGGTCGACCGACCACTGGTCCGGTCGACCGTCCCGGTCGACCGCCAGGGCCTGGCAGATCTGGTTATAGGATTTAAAAACTGGTCTTTTTGGCTTAGATAAAATCCCATAAAATCTCTAAAAATCTACAAAAATAGTTTCAGTATAATACTTTGATATACAAATATGTTTAAGTAAAATCAAATCATGTTACAAATTTTTAAACTATTTTTGTAACTTAGAAATTTTGTGGAAAACCAAAATCCGTATTTTCCAAAACTTAGATTTTGAAATGGAAATCCGATTTTTCCAAAACACATCCAAATACAAAAACATGATATTTAAACAACTTTTAAGCATGTTGTATATGGATATAATCCAATATACATATAAAGATATATATCAATATTTTTGATATTAAATCCGAAAATAAGTTTTGTTAAAATACAAAACCCAAGAATATGAATAGGTTATCGAAATAAGATTTTCTAAGAATATGAAGCATATATGTATATAGAACAAATCTAATATACATTAAACCATGTAAACTTGTTTTGATTCTATCTATTCATGAAAACTAAGATCGGTTAAACCAAAAACCAATAAACCTGAAACGTGTGTGTGTTGTGAACTTGAGCATACCACACTATCTAATCTTTAACAATGAATCTAAACCATAAACTAACCAATGTACCGAAGTCTTCTTGTAGAGCTCCGTCTCCAAGTCGACTCGATCCAAACGTGATCCACCGAACTTGACTCCAACGAGTGCTAGATAAGAACTTTGACGCTCGAGCTCTTGAATCACCAGTGAAAGCTCCAAAACACCTTTGTAGAAGCTAATCACCTACTAATATCTTGGTTAAGTATCTGAAACTAAATATCACAAGATTATTAGTAAACTATAACTACATGAGTTAATCATCATCAAAAATAGAGTGGAAGGCCTCTGGGCCAACAGCTTTATGAATAGAGTTTTCCATATCACAAACAGTTAAATTAAGACAATGAGAACCATATGGCATTTAAAATGCTTTAGAGTTTATGTCAAGCACTTGCACACCTATATTTTTTCATTTCATATTAGATTCATTATCATAGCCCTGCCCTCTCACATTATCACTATCAAGACCATAATAATTTTGTACATCTTACAATTCATTAAAAAGTGCTAATCCAGATATATCAACCACATTAAAAATTTACAAAAAGTACTCTTCTATTTTTATTGGAGTATTTGAAACTTCAAGACATCTTATTATTAATGTTATTTGCTCTTGTGACTTGCATCGGGAGTACAATCAATGATTATTGAAAAATTCTCTGTCTTTTTTATTTTTTTTTTCTATAATTGCATTTTTTACTTTGGATGCTAATATTTCTATCAACTCATTATGAATTTTGTGGCTAAGATAACAATAATGAATACTTTTATCTTGAATGAGATGAAAATGATGTTACATTACCAGATGAAACTCTGCAATCATTTCAAATAAACCTAAAAAGTTTCCATTAAATTCTTCATAATTTTTTTTTATTTCTTCCACGAAATGCCAAGTTATGTGTAGCAAGACACTTGCCAATAGCAATTATTCTAATTATTACATGCTATCAATATAGTGTATCTTTCTTAATTAGCTCTTGTATTTCTTTATCAGTTGTTCCATTATTTCAATCTAATTTATAACTCAACCCAAGCTCTCAAATTATTAAGGTGTTCAACAGTTGTTTTATATTGTTTAAGCTTCTCACTAAGATGTTTTCAGTCAAAAATTTCTTCACCTACCAAATTGACTTTTAATTTGCAATTTTTTAAACAATTTACAACAAAAATAAAGTTTTTTATCTAACTACTTTGAGTAGACTAGCCACATTCTATCTTGAGTCTCACCATTTGGTAAAACTCGAGCATAATGTTTAAAGAAAAATGTATATTGATTTTATCCATAGAATAATTTTATTATCTCTAGTAAGACTTTTTTCTACAAGTAAATATCTCAATTTTTTATCAAGATTATCCCACATTCTTGAATCATTAATGCACATTCAATATTGATTTTGGGCATTAAAATTCATTGATAACATGTTCATTGTCGCAAAGAAAAGAATGATCATGAGTTTCATTATTTTCATTTTTACCTAATCCTTGATCAGAAATTTGTTCATTGACATTATTCTCCCCCTCTACTAATTGTTCTGTGTGAATTTATTGTTTAGACTCATTCTCAATCAAATTTTCTTGTGTAGCATTATCTTTCTAGAAAAATATTTATTTAGTTATTCTCTTAAACTCCTCATAAACTTTGAGTACTCTTTTTTTCATTTTTCATCTTTAATCTTTTTTAATATTCAAAGAGTTCTTTGCTAGATATTATTTAGTTTTTATAACACAAGCAATAACATCAAAATTCTCAACAATCTAACAGATAAGACTAGAATCTATAGCAATACAATCAATAGTCAAATATAGAATAATATTGAACTTTAAGAATTTAACAAAATATCTAATCAATAAGGAATAATTAGACTTAATTTTGAGCTTCTTTTTTTCAACTTCAAACTTCCATGTTTCAATTGATTAAGTAGCAATAAACTCTGTCAAAAAAATTAATATTAATTAGTGAAGAAATCTAAAAATTAATATAAGCCAATAAATATGTCTAAAAAATTAATATTGCATTGTAATCCTAAAAAATTAATATGACTTCCAAATAGTTATTCTTCAAGTAATTAACAATTTTTTGGCTATAGATTAATAATTTCTATCTAATGATCTTAAAATAAAAAAAAGCAAAAATAATTAACAAATATGTCACAGAATTTTTTAATAATTGAAGTTCAACCCCTTGGAACTTCCGGTAACTAATTCTTCTCCAGTTCTCCTTCATGTCCGCCAAACTCCTCTATACCTTTTCCATTCTCTACAGAAGTCAAGTAATCCTTTTACATATCGAAACTTTTTCGCCTGTCACTGTTTAGTGTATCTTGACAACTTCACCTACTAGCTACTGCTAAAATTTCTCAAGCCTAAGAGATGTGACAAGGGATATTTTATAGCAACAGATGGCAGGGAATTATTGTGTTAAAACAACTGCTAGTTGATCTAAGAAATCTATGCATAACAATAATATATATTAATATTTGTTTTTGGGATAGGGATGTTTGACTAATTCTAGCTAGGGACCATATATATGATAATGATGTGGGTGAAAGGCATGTATATAGCTGATATAAATCCAGTACTGATATTTGATGAATACAAGTTAACATCAGAATAAACTATGATATCATCAGACTTTTGGCACTACAATTGTGTTAACATAATTGTCATGATTTGCTTAGGGAATACCTGCCATATTAAATTCTTCTGATTCACTCCCATTTCTAATTCGCTCCCCAAAATAATTATTATTAATATGGATAACCAATGAGGCATTATTCTCTGTACACACACACGACAAAGCAAAAAAAAGGGAGGTTAACTGATCAGTAACCTTCACGAAAGTACACCTAGAGGGGGTGAATAGGTGTATGGTTAATCTAATGATAAATGATGCGGAATTAAAAACTAATCAACATACTTAGTGTAACTAAAGAGTGTAGCAGAATTCTCAGTGATGAGCTCTGGACTATCTCCTCTAAATTCCTCTAAATAAGAGTTGAAGTGCTATTTGAAGCTTTGTATATTTAACACAAGTATGAGCACACACAATCAATATCAAGCACATATGTATGATATAAACAATATGAAACAATGCAAAGTATAAAAGAGAGAGTTTAGAGATAGTGGATCAAACACAAACATTAAGATATGTTTCGAGATTCGAGGCACTGCTCTACGTCCCCGCTTTCTCACAAAAGGATTTTCACTAATGTGTCCACACTGGACTTCCCACATAGGAAACCTTCACGGAGGATTTTGGTAATACAATTTTGGAGTATACAACTCCTCTCTCAAACAATAACCTCTACACAAGAGGTAAGGCGCCACACAAGATTAACCTCTCAATAGAGGGATGGGCACTAAGCTAAATAATAATCACCTCTCACTAGAGAGATGGGCACAAAGCTAACACAATCACCTCTCACTAGACTGATAGGCTCAAAGCCAAAACACCAACCTCAATCACCTCTACACTTAGATGGCCATATTATAACTCAACCCAAGTTCTCAAATTATTGAGGTGTTCAACAATTGTTTTATATTGTTTAAGCTTCTCACTAAGATGTTTTCAGTCAAAAATTTCCTCACCTGCCAAATTGACTTTTAATTTGCAATTTTTAAAACAATTTACAGCAAAAATAAAGTTTTTTTTATCTAACTCCTTTGTGTAGACTAGCCACTTTCTATCTTGAGTCTCACCATTTAGTAAAACTCGAGCATAATATTTAAGAAAAATGTATATTGATTTTATCAATAGAATAATTTTATTATCTTCTCTAGTAAGACTTTTTTCGACAAGTAAATATCTCAAATTTTCATCAAAATATCCCACATTCTTGAATCATAAATGCACATCCAATCTTGATTTGGGCATTAAAATTCATTGACAACATGTTCATTGTCGCAAAGAAGAGAATGATCATGAGTTTCATTATTTTCATTTTTACCTAATCCTTGACCAGCAATTTGTTCATTGACATTATTCTCCCCCTCTACTAATTGTTCTGAGTGAATTTATTGTTTAGACTCATTCTCAATCAAATTTCCTTGTGAAGCATTATCTTTCTTAGAAAATATTTATTTAGTTATTCTCTTAAACTCCTCTTAAACTTTGAGTAATCTTTTTTTCATTTTTCATCTTTAAACTTTTTTAATATTTAGAGAGTTCTTTGCTAGACATTATTAGTTTTTATAACACAAGCAATAACATCAAAATTCTCAACAATCTAACAGATAAGAATAGAATCCATAGCAATACAATCAACAATCAAATATAGAATAATATTGAACTTTAAGAATTTAACAAAATATCTAATCAATAAGGAATAATTAGACTTGATTTTGAGCTTCTTTTTTTCAACTTCAAACTTCCATGTTCCAATTAAGTAGCAATAAACTCTGTCAAAATTAATATTAATTAGTGAAGTAATCTAAAAATTAATATAAGCCAATAAATATGTCTAAAAAATTAATATGGCATTGTAATTTAAAAAATTAATATGACCTCCAAATAGTTATTCTTCAAATAATTAACAATTTTTTGGCCATAGATTAATAATTTCTATCTATGGATCTCAAAATTAAAAAGAAAAAGCAAAAATAATTAACAAATATGTCACAGAATTTTTTAATAATTGAAGTTCAACCCCTTGGAGCTCCCCGGTAACTAATTCTTCTCCAGTTCTCCTCCATGTCTGCCAAACTCCTCTACACCTTTTCTATTCTCTACGGAAGTCAATTAATCCTTTTACATATAGAAACTTTTTCGCATGTCGCTGTTTAGAGTATTTTGACAAGTCACCTACTAGCTACTGCTAAAATTTCTCAAGGCTAAGAGATGTACAAGGGATATTTTTATAGCAACAGATGGCAGGAAATTATTGTGTTAAACAACTGCTGGTTGATCTAAGAAATCTATGCATAAAAAATAATATATATTGATATTTGTTTTTGGGATAGGGATGTTTGACTAATTCTAGCTGGGGAGCATATATATGATAATGATGTGGGTGAAAGGCATGTATATAGTTGATATAAATCCAGTGCTGATATTTGATGAATACAAGTTAACATCAGAATAAACTGTGATATTATCAGACTTTTGGCACTACAATTGTGTTAACATAATTGTCATGATTTGCTGAGGGAATACCTGCCATATTCAATTCTTCTGATTCACTCCCATTTCTAATTCAATCCCCTAAAATAATTATTAATTAATATGGCCAACCAATGAGGCATTATTCTCAATACATACACATACACACACATGACAAAGCAAAAAAAAGGGAGGTTAACTGACCAATAACCTTCATGAAAGTACACCTAGAAAGGGTGAATTGGTGTATGACTAATCTAATGATAAATAATGCGGAATTAAAAACTAATCAATACACTTCGTGTAACCAAAGAGTGTAGCTGAATTACCAGTGATGAGCTCTGGACTATCTCTTCTAAATTTTTCTAAATAAGAGTTGAGGTGCTATTTGAAACTCTCTATGTTTAATACAAGTATGGGCACACACAATCAATACCAAACATATATGTATAAAATGAACAATATGAAACAATGCAAGGTATAAAACAGAGAGAGTTTAAAGATAGTGGATCAAACGCAAACACCAAGATATGTTTCGAGGTTCAAGCCACTGCTCTACGTCCCCGCCTTCTCACAGAGGGATATTCACTAATGCGTCCACACAGGACTTCCCATGCAGGGAACCTCCACTGAGGATAATACAACTTTGGAGTACACAACTCCTCTCTTAAACAATAATAACCTCTACACAAGAGGTAAGGCATTAAGGCACACAATATCAACCTCTCAATAGAGGAATAGGGCACTAAGCTAAACAACAATCACCTCTCATTAGAGGGATAGGCACAAAGCCAACACAATCACCTCTCACTAGAGGGATCTGCTCAAAGCCAAAACAGCAACCTCAATCACCTCTACACTTAGATGGCCATATTATAAGTCAACCCAAGTTCTCAAATTATTAAGGTGTTCAACAGATGTTTTATATTGTTTAAGCTTCTCACTAAGATGTTTTCAGTAAAAAATTTCTTCACCTGCCAAATTGACTTTTAATTTGCAATTTTTTAAACAATTTACAGCAAAAATAAAGTTTTTTTTTTATCTAACTCCTTTGAGTAGACTAGCCACTTTCTATCTTGAGTCTCACCATTTGGTAAAACTCGAGCATAATGTTTAAAGAAAAATGTATATTGATTTTATCAATAGAATAATTTTATTATCTTCTCTAGTAAGACTTTTTTCTACAAGTAAATATCTCAATTTTCATCAAGTTTATTGCACATTCTTGAATTATAAATGCACATTCAATCTTGATTTTGGGCATTAAAATTCATTGACAACATGTTCGTTGTCGCAAAGAAGAGAATGATCATGAGTTTCATTATTTTCATTTTTACCTAATCCTTGATTAGAAATTTGTTCATTGACATTATTCCCCCCTCTACTAATTGTTCTAAGTGAATTTATTGTTTAGACTCATTCTCAAACAATTTTTCTTGTGAAGTATTATCTTTCTTAGAAAAATATTTTTTAGCTATTCTATTAAACTCCTATTAAACTTTGAGTAATCTTTTTTTCATTTTTCATCTTTAATCTTTTTTAATATTCAGAGAGTTCTTTGCTAGACATTATTTAGTTTTATAACACAAGCAATAACATCAAAATTCTCAACAATCTAACAAATAAGACTAGAATCCATAGCAATAAAATCAACAATCAAATATAGAATAATATTGAACTTTAAGAATTTAACAAAATATCTATTCAATAAGGAATAATTAGACTTGATTTTGAGCTTCTTTTTTTCAACTTCAAACTTCCATGTTCCAATTGATTAAGTAGAAATAAACTCTGTCAAAAGAATTAATATTAATTAGTGAAGTAATCTAAAAATTTATATAAGCCAATAAATATGTCTAAAAAATTAATATGGCATTGTAATCCTAAAAAATTAATATGACCTCCAAATAGTTATTCTTCAAATAATTAACAATTTTTTGGCCATAGATTAATATTTTCTATCTAATGATCTCAAAATAAAAAGAAAAAGCAAAAATAATTAACAAATATGTCACAGAATTTTTAATAATTGAAGTTCAACCCCTGGAACTCCCGGTAACTAATTCTTCTCCAGTTCTCCTTCATGTCTGCCAAACTCCTCTATACCTTTTCCATTCTCTACAGAGGTCAAGTAATCCTTTTACATATAGAAACTTTTTCGCCTGTCGCTGTTTAGAGTATTTTGACAACTTCACCTACTAGCTATTGTTAAAATTTCTAAAGGCTAAGAGATGTGATAAGGGATTTTTTTATAGCAACGAATGGCAGGGAATTATTGTGTTAGAACAACTGCTGGTTGATCTAAGAAATCTATGCATAACAATAATATATATTGATATTTGTTTTTGGGATAGGGATGTTTGGCTAATTCTAGCTGGGGACCATATATATGATAATGATGTGGGTGAAAGGCATGTATATAGCTGATATAAATCCATTGCTGATATTTGATGAATACAAGTTAACATCAGAATAAACTATGATATCATTAGACTTTTGGCACTACACTTGTGTTAACATAATTGTCATGATTTGCTGAGGGAATACCTTCCATATTCAATTCTTCTGATTCACTCCCATTTCTAATTCACTCCCTCAAAATAATTATTAATTAATATGGCCAACCAATGAGGCATTATTCTCAACACACACACACACGGCAAAGCAAAGAAAAAGGAGGTTAACTGACCAGTAACCTTCATGAAAGTATACCTAGAGGGGGGTGAATATGTGTATGGCTAATATAATGATAAATGATGCGGAATTAAAAACTAATCAACACACCTAGTGTAACCAAAGAGCGTAGCCGAATTCCCAGTGATGGGCTCTGGACTATCTCCTCTAAATTCCTCTAAATAAGAATTGAGGTGCTATTTGAAGCTCTCTATGTTAACACAAGTATGGGCGCATACAATCAATACCAAGTATATATATGATATGAACAATATGAAACAATGCAAGGTATAAAAGAGAGATAGTTTAGAGATAGTGGATCAAACGTAAGCACCAAGATATGTTTTGAGGTTCGAGTTGCAGCCTTCTCACAGAAGGATTTTCACTAATGCGTCCACACGGGACTTCTCACACAGGGAACCTCCACTGAGGATTTAGGTAATACAACTTTGGAGTACACTTCTCTCTCAAACAATAACAATCTCTACACAAGAGGTAAGGCGGCACACAAGATCAACCTCTCAATAGAGAGATATGGCACTAAGCTAAATAACAATCACTCTCACTAGAGGGATAGGCACAAAGCCACACAATCACCACTCACTAGAGGGACAGGCTCAAAGCAAAAACACTGACCTCAATCACCTTTACACTTAGATGGCCATATTTTAACTCAACCCAAGTTCTCAAATTATTGAGGTGTTCAACAGTTGTTTTATATTGTTTAAGCTTCTCATTAAGATGTTTTCAGTCAAAAATTTCTTCGCCTGCCAAATTGACTTTTAATTTGCAATTTTTAAACAATTTACAACAAAAATAAAGTTTTTTATCTAGCTCCTTTGAGTAGACTTGCCACTTTCTATCTTGAGTCTCACCATGTGGTAAAACTCGAGCACAATGTTTAAAGAAAAATGTATCTTGATTTTGTCAATAGAATAATTTATTATCTTCTCTAGTAAGATTTTTTTCTACAAGTAAATATCTCAATTTTTCATCAAGATTATCCCATATTCTTGAATCATAAATGCACATCCAATCTTGATTTTGGACATTAAAATTCATTGACAACATGTTCATTGTCACAAAGAAGAGAATGATCATGAGTTTCATTATTTCATTTTTACCTAATCCTTGATCAGAAATTTGTTCATTGACATTATTCTCCCCCTCTACTAATTGTTCTGAGTGAATTTATTGTTTAGACTCATTCTCAATCAAGTTTTCTTGTGAAGCATTATCTTTCTTAGAAAAATATTTATTTAGTTATTCTCTTAAACTCCTCTTAAAATTTGAGTAATCTTTTCATTTTTCATCTTTAATCTTTTTAATATTCAGAAAGTTCTTTGCTAGACATTATTTAGTTTTTATAACACAAGTAATTGAAATCACCTAGAGGGGGGGTGAATAGGTGATAATGCTAATCAATGCACAAATAAAAAATTATAATGCAACGATCACCCAAAACAAGACTAGAAGCCGAATACCCTGTGAAGGGCTCTGAACTCCTTCCTCGTGATTCCTCTAAATAAGAGTTTAAGGTGCGTATTGCATGTTAGATCTAAAAATTTATTCCATACAAGATCTACACATATACTGTAAGCCTCTTTATCATGATCAAAGAGAAGGAGGGTTTTAGGCATACCTGATTCCATCACGAAGAGGTTGCCGAAGGTTGCACGATCTCGAGGACTCCGGGTTGAGGGAGAGGATTTTCTCTCCAGCCACCAAGTTCTCTTCTTTATCCTTAGAGGAGATGAAAGGCCTCCAAGAGAGAGATGGTTATTGTTGTTGGTGGAGAGGGAACCCTACTCATGGTATATATAGCATCAAGAAACCCTAGTTCAACTCATCATAGATCTAGGCCTTGATTTATAACACGAGTTCCACACGTGTAGATGAGTCTCACATTCTAATTTAAATACACTCATGGTTAAGTGTAATTGAAAACGTGTCTAGACCCAAACCATTTAGGTTTGATCAATTCTTTATTGGGTCAAACAACATAGGTTAAGTGGGCGGGTGCAAATATCCAATTGACTTGATTAGGCCCAAAATAGATTAGACTTTAAAACATAATAAGTCTAACAATCTCCCACTTGGGCCAAGCAAGTCATACTGAATAGATATTATGCATAACTTTATGACGTCAAAACTTTAACCGCCGACAAACCACGTTTCAAAACAATCTGGTCCATTAAGAGTCCTGCCACCGAACATGGCGATCGTTACCTTCTGTATAATCGAGGTAGGACCTTCCACATCACAAGTTTCAGAACCCCTAACGACATAGATCAAATGTGGACGTGTGGCATGGAAATGTCCTCTGATCAAATAAGGTACAATTCCAACTGGTTTCCACTTTATGACTCCAACGAGTCTAACCTTATGACTCCAACGAGTCTCACTTTATGATTCCAACGAGTCTAACTGCTAATTCAACAAACTCAAATGCGCAAAAGTAAACTTTAGAAAAAGTAGTTATAAATTTATCAGAATTAACAAATATCCATAAAGTGCACTTAGAAATAATGTCTGTTACATAAAATTATCCACTCCCACAAAATCAGGATATCATAATGACTAGTCATCCCCATATGAGCAATATGCTCTAAGAATACTTAAGGTGAAAGTCCTTTAATGAGTGAATCTGTAATGTTAAGAATAGTGTCATCACTATCAACAGACAAAAATATGATTCCGAACTTTATCATTGATGACAAGAAACTTGATGTCGATATGCTTCGACTTTACTAACTCTTGTCACTTGTAACGCCCCGGTCCTGCGGGTACGGGACGTCACTGCAACGTATATACGCAGGTCAGAAATACCCTCACGTATATACGCTAAGCATCAGTACAGGCAAGAATCAGAGTACGGAAGCAAGTGGTGCATTATACATTCAACATATGAGTACAATTACAAAGTTATCACCAGAGGTGATAAATATTACAAGAATATTACATCACTGATAGGCGCAAATGCGAGAATACAAAGAGATGTACATGTATGAATAGTATAAAAGTGCGCTCACGAGATAACTGTAGAAGCCGCGAGCCAACAAGGGGGAGCAAGGATGGGACTGGAGCTACAGCTGATCTGTCTGCTCCACAGAAGTAAGCTTGATCCTCAGCAAGAAGATCCCCTTCGGTCTAAGCTCCGGGACCTGGACATGAGGATCCAGAGGAGTCAGAACTCCCCAGGCGAGTGGTGATGCAAATGCCAGATGGCGTGCCAAGATAAGTACAAGTGTATTGATAAAACTGAATCATAAGCATGCATTGAAAGCTGTGTCGTGAGCATAAGCATGCAGGAGCAAGTAGATATAAAACAAGTGATATCAAGTAGGAAGTACTCATGGTATGATAAGATAAGAACAGGAGACTAGAGAAGTGGAATACCAGTGGTAAAGCAGGATGTGAACATGTATAGTATAATAATCATAAAACTGGAAATCCGATGTAAATTCGATAGAAGCAAACTCAGCAAAGCATACAACAGATCCATACTTGGCATCTTTTATTATTATTACTCGTCTGACCCATATATCTAGGTATGTGTCCTGGTGTACATCTCAACACACATACATCCATATATAAGCAAGCCGAGGTTTGTTACTGGAAGATGATGAAGAACTGATAGCTCATACTTATAGTAGTTCCCGACCGCCCGGGACACAGCCATTTGGGGGCCTGAAATCCCCCTAACACGCATCTTCTGGGGGCCTAAAATTCCCCTAACACGAATCGTCAATTTTGGTATTCCACTACTATAAGCAAGGCACCATACCGGCATCCATCACTTCCTCCCATTCCTCGTGCAAGTTATTCTTTTTATGGCTTATTAAACATAATTATCAGATTACGGGAATGAGTAGGAACATAACTTGTCATAACAGGAGTACATAACAGGCATAACAGGAATCATAACAAGCATAACGGGAGTTCATAACAAGAAATCAGGTACTACATTCCCGTAATGTGATAATCATGAGTAGAGAGTTATTCGTAACAGGTATCAGGTTTTATCACGCCAATGACAAGTGTTCATGTAGATGACAGGTGATAAGTCAAGCAATAACCGGAGACAGGTGGTATAACATGAGCCAGTGTCAAGTAGTAGCATGTTGGGTGTCAGGTGATACAATCAAGCGGAGCTTAAGCAAGCTGGAGGTATGAATAGCAAACAGTGTTTAACACTGGAGCGTCTGGCGAGGTTACCGGGACGACTCGGCTTAAAGTGCGAGTAGAAAATCCGGCAGCATCTCGCCTAGACGAATCTAGTGGTAAAGTGTTGAACGCTGATCATGATAACCAGGCGGAGCTGAGAAACCTGACGGTCCCAATCACCTCTCTTTCAAGATAGTGAGAGACCGGAGGCTGAAGGACGGAGAGACCTGTCGGTCCCAATCACTTCCCTTTCGAGATAGTGAGAGACTGGAGGCTGAAGGACGGAGAGACCTGACGGTCCCAATCACTTCCCTTTCGAGATAGAGAGAGACCGGAGGCTGAAGGACGGAGAGACCTGTCGGTCCCAATCACTTCCCTTTCGAGATAGTGAGAGACCGGAGGCTGAAGGACGGAGAGACCTGTCGGTCCCAATCACTTCCCTTTCGAGATAGTGAGAGACCGGAGGCTGAAGGACGGGGAGACCTGTCGGTCCCAATCACTTCCCTTTCGAGATAGTGAGAGACCGGAGGCTGAAGGACGGGGAGACCTGTCGGTCCCAATCACTTCCCTTTCGAGATGGTGAGAGACCGGAGGTCAAGAACGCTCGGGGTTAAGCGTACTCTCGGTGGCTACTAGCCATCCCAGGAGTGGGCAGAAACCCAGAGTCGGTACAAGAGTACATGCAATGTTAATACCGCTTAGGCATGACAATGTGCGAGGGTAGCTAATCTACCGTAGAGTAGTGAAGCCTGAAGGCTGAGTAGAGGTACCGGGTGCCCGCACGAGTTGTTCTATCCTATTACAAGCATTACAGTATATCAGTCCAGTTCGAGTCAAGACATGTCCACAGAATACAACACACACACACCCATACAACCACACCACACTGATACTAAATACAACATAATAAAATACAAGTCCATTTTCTTGGCGAGGAAAGTCACTCGCCTAAAACGCCACTTTTGAAGCTTTGCGCGTTCGAATCCCGGGAGAGGAAAAACACCAAGCGAGCAAAGGAAAGGGGGGCTTGGCCCTTGGGTGGCCGCTGGCCCTAGGGTGGTGCGCCACCCCTTGGTGGTGGCCTAGGAAGTGGCCGGCCCCAAGGAGAGGGAGGGAGAGAGGAAGGGAAGGTGATTTCTTTGGTGGTGGTGTTATTTGGTGAAGAAGATGGATTTTGGTGGAGTAATGAAAAGGTAAATGAAAGAGGTGATGATGAAGGTGATGTTGGAGGTTGAAGTAGTTGAGATGGAGGTGGTGTTGTGGTGGTAAGAGTGGAGATGGTGGTGATGGAGAAGAAATGAAAAGGAGATGGTGGTGAAGATGGAAGATTTTGAGTGGTGGTGATGAATATTTAGAGGTGGTGAAGTTGTCACCGGAAAAGTCGCCGGAAAGATCGTCGGAGTGGTCATCGGAGGTGTTGTCGGAGAAGAGGGGCTCGGCCCTTGCTAGGGAGGGTGGCCGGCCTAGGTATAGGTGGTGGAGTGGTGGTTTGGTGAAGGATTTTAGTGGTGATGGTATGTTTGGAGAAGGTAAATGGGGTGTTTGGATTTTGGTGGAGTTTTTGGAGTTTGTGGTGATTTAAATGGAGATGGAGGAGGAAGAAGATGAAGGTAGGGAGTTGGAGAAGTTGTAGTGGTTGTTGTTGTGGTGGAGGTGAAGGAGGAGTTGGTGGTGGTTAAGGTTTTGGTGAAGAGAAAATGAAGTGGAAAGGAGAAGGAAAAGTTTATATAGGAATTGGATTTGTGAAGGTGATGTAAAAGTGTTTTAGGGAGGGGTTTTTTTGTAAAATGGAGGGGGGAGGTGCCTCTTGGCCGGCCATGGTGATGGGAGAGGGGTTTGAGTGGTTTGGGATATTTTGGAGGAGATATTTTGGTAGAAATGTGTAGAAAAAAGTGGAAGAATGGAGAATGTTGTAGAATTTGGTGGAAGGAAAAGGAAGGAAAGAAAAAGGAAAAAGGAAAAGAAAATGAAAAAAGGAAGATATTTTCTTGAATAAAAAGTGAAAATGATTAGAGTGGCGGATTCCCGGGATTCGGTTGCGGATGCGGAAAACTTTCGGAAAAATACCGAAATCGTCCGAAAATCAAGTATCTCGGAACGACCCACAAAAATTCTCAAAAATTAAGAATATTATTTTAAGATTCATGGTGAAATTAGTTTCAAGAAATTCTTTATAGTTTTTAAATTAAAAATCTTGGAATCGGCCGCCAATATCGGTCGACACCAAATCTGGCAGAAATCTGATAAATTCTGAAAATTCCCAAAAAATGAAGTAAGATAGTAAATATTATTCTAAGAAACTTTGTGAAAGCAGTTTCTCAAAATTTGACCCCATTTGTAAATTAAAAATCCAGGAATAAACCAGCGGCACCGATTAATCCCGATTTTAGGGTGTTTATAAAAATAATTCAGAAAAAATCTGAAAAATCATGAAAAATCTAAAATATTGAGAAACAGTGTTTGAAATTAAATTCAGTAAATTTAGATTACCAGGAAGACTAAATCAACGAAATCAAAAAATACGATCGAAAATTTGAGTACGCAGATAAGTACGTATTCCGGGAACGGGGTGTTACATTCCACCCACCTTACAAAAATTTCGTCCTCGAAATTTTGATAAGGGGAAGATGAACACAGGAGAGACTAGGGTCGACAATGAGAATAGGATAAAGTGGAATATTTAGAAAGATAACCAACTCAAAATACAAAAGATCAGGGGTAACTGTTACAATGATATCCTCAAGGTCCCTGTTCTGGATACTGGGCTTCGTATTCTGCTGCTGCTTCGCCTGATGCTTCTACTGACATGTTGTAAACTTGGCCTCTGCCATGATCTGCTCTTGCTCCTCTCTGTGTTTGATCATGCTGCTGGGGTGGGAACGGAGCTCTTCGGCCAATTGGTTCTGGGTTCCCTCTATGTGGTGGGGCTGGAAGTGCTGGTCTAATTGGTGCCATATTTCCTACCCTTCTGAACGGGCAATCTCTTATTGCATGACTTCCAGTCCCACAGGCTAAGCATAGTCCGTTAGCCATTCGACAGTCTTTCCTATAATGTCCAGGCTTGTGGCAGAAGTTGCATATGATCTGAGGAAGAGAAGGTTGGAATGGTCGTTTGACTATCGGGCCATTGATGGGCCTGGTTGTGGGTCTTCGTTCATCAACTGAAAGGGTCTCTTCATTGGCTTGTTCTGTGTCTGGTTCTCATTTTTCTTCTCCAGTCCTCGTTCTACTTCACGGGCAATGGAGAGAACCTGGGAGTACGTCTTTAGCTGTTGAGGAATAAGAAACATCTGAACATCCATCTTTAACCCTTGCTGAAATCTGCTAGCCCGTTTCTCTTCGTCTGTCACCATGTAAGGTGCAAACCTGCTGAGTCTCAAGAATTCAGCAGCATATTCATCCACTGACCGATTTCGTTGTTGTAGCCGGATAAATTGTTCTTCCATTTCCTTTTGAGCTGTTGCAGGGAAGAATCTTTCGTAGAAACCCTTTGAGAACTGATCCCATGTAATGGGTTTCTCCAGTGTTGCTTCTTTGCCAACCACCAAGTTCTGGCCACATCTCTCAGCTGTATCTTGGCCACTTCCACTTGGTTCTCCTTAGGGATTCGGGCTGCTTTCAAGAGATCCGTCGTGTCTACCAGCCATTGTTCTGCATCCAAGGGCTTCTCTATGCCTGAAAAGATCGCCGGTTGTAATCTCCTGAAGTCTGACACGTTGCCTGGCCTCTGCTCTCGGGGTGCAACCAACAGTCCTTGACGTAGAAGCTCTGTCTGCTGCTGTTGACTCTGCATCATCCCTTGAAGTACCCTCATCATACCATCATTGTCTCTACTTGATCCATCTTGAGAGGTACTAGGTCCATTGCGTGTTCCCCGTCTTTCCATATCTGAGTTGGTCGAAGGGGTAGCAAGAAGGAGCTGGAAGGTAAAAGATTGAAGGGTCTCAGGATACAAGGAATGGATCAAAAGAAAGAGAGAGAGATAACTCTGCACTTGTAGTTGGATTGTATAACCGGGACTCTTGTATTCCAGTTGCAAATCTCTTTACCATTAATCTGCCATCTGGACGTACTGAGGATGTGAGAGCCTGGCTCTGATACCATCCTGTAACGCCCCGGTCCTGCGGGTACGGGGACGTCACTGCAACATATATACGCAGGTCAGAAATACCCTCACGTATATACGCTAAGCATCAGTACAGGTAAGAATCAGAGTACGGAAGCAAGTGGTGCATTATACATTCAACATATGAGTACAATTACAAAGTTATCACCAGAGGTGATAAATATTATAAGAATATTACATCACTGATAGGCGCAAATGCGAGAATACAAAGAGATATACATGTATGAATAGTATAAAAGGGCGCTCACGAGATAACTGGAGAAGCCGCGAGCCAACAAGGGGGAGCAAGGATGGGACTGGAGCTACAGCTGATCTGTCTGCTCCACAGAAGTAAGCTTGATCCTCAGCAAGAAGATCCCTTCGGTCCAAGCTCCAGGACCTGGACATGAGGATCCAGAGGAGTCAGAACTCCCCAGGCGAGTGGTGATGCAAATGCCAGATGGCGTGCCAAGATAAGTACAAGTGTATTGATAAAACTGAATCATAAGCATGCATTGAAAGCTGTGTCGTGAGCATAAGCATGCAGGAGCAAGTAGATATAAAACAAGTGATATCAAGTAGGAAGTACTCATGGTATGATAAGATAAGAACAGGAGACTAGAGAAGTGGAATACCAGTGGTAAAGCAGGATGTGAACATGTATAGTATAATAATCATAAAACTGGAAATCCGATGTAAATTCGATAGAAGCAAACTCAGCAAAGCATACAACAGACCCATACTTGGCATCTTTTATTATTATTACTCGTCTGACCCATATATCTAGGTATGTGTCCTGGTGTACATCTCAACACACATACATCCATATATAAGCAAGCCGAGGTTTGTTACTGGAAGCTGATGAAGAACTGATAGCTCATACTTATAGTAGTTCCCGACCGCCCGGGACACAGCCATTTGGGGGCCTGAAATCCCCCTAACACGCATCTTCTGGGGGCCTGAAATCCCCCTAACACGAATCGTCAATTTTGGTATTCCACTACTATAAGCAAGGCACCATACCGGCATCCATCACTTCCTCCCATTCCCCGTGCAAGTTATCCTTTTTATGGCTTATTAAACATAATTATCAGATTACGGGAATGAGTAGGAACATAACTTGTCATAACAGGATTACATAACAGGCATAACAGGAATCATAACAAGCATAACGGGAGTTCATAACAAGAAATCAGGTACTACATTCCCGTAATGTGATAATCATGAGTAGAGAGTTATTCGTAACAGGTATCAGGTTTTATCACGCCAATGACAAGTGTTCATGTAGATGACAGGTGATAAGTCAAGCAATAACCGGAGACAGGTGGTATAACATGAGCCAGTGTCAAGTAGTAGCATGTTGGGTGTCAGGTGATACAATCAAGCGGAGCTTAAGCAAGCTGGAGGTATGAATAGCAAACAGTGTTTAACACTGGAGCGTCTGGCGAGGTTACCGGGACGACTCGGCTTAAAGTGCGAGTAGAAAATCTGGCAGCATCTCGCCTAGACGAATCTAGTGGTAAAGTGTTGAACGCTGATATGATAACCAGGCGGAGCTGAGAAACCTGACGGTCCCAATCACCTCTCTTTCAAGATAGTGAGAGACCGGAGGCTGAAGGACGGAGAGACCTGTCGGTCCCAATCACTTCCCTTTCGAGATAGTGAGAGACTGGAGGCTGAAGGACGGAGAGACCTGACGGTCCCAATCACTTCCCTTTCGAGATAGAGAGAGACCGGAGGCTGAAGGACGGAGAGACCTGTCGGTCCAATCACTTCCCTTTCGAGATAGTGAGAGACCGGAGGCTGAAGGACGGAGAGAGACCTGTCGGTCCCAATCACTTCCCTTTCGAGATAGTGAGAGACCGAAGGCTGAAGGACGGGGAGACCTGTCGGTCCCAATCACTTCCCTTTCGAGATAGTGAGAGACCGGAGGCTGAAGGACGGGGAGACCTGTCGGTCCCAATCACTTCCCTTTCGAGATGGTGAGAGACCGGAGGTCAAGAACGCTCGGGTTTAAGCGTACTCTCGGTGGCTACTAGCCATCCCAGGAGTGGGCAGAAACCCGGAGTCGGTACAAGAGTACATGCAATGTTAATACCGCTTAGGCATGACAATGTGCGAGGGTAGCTAATCTACCGTAGAGTAGTGAAGCCTGAAGGCTGAGTAGAGGTACCTGGTGCCCGCACGAGTTGTTCTATCCTATTACAAGCATTACGGTATATCAGTCCAGTTCGAGTCAAGACATGTCCACAGAATACAACACACACACCCATACAACCACAACCGCACTGATACTAAATACAACATAATAAAATACAAGTCCATTTTCTTGGCGAGGAAAGTCACTCGCCTAAAACGCCACTTTTGAAGCTTTGCGCATTCGAATCCCCGGGAGAGGAAAAACACCAAGCGAGCAAAGGAAAGGGGGGCTGGCCCTTGGGTGGCCGCCGGCCCTAGGGTGGTGCGCCACCCCTTGGTGGTGTCCTAGGAAGTGGCCGGCCCCAAGGAGAGGGAGGGAGAGAGGAAGGGAAGGTGATTTCTTTGGTGGTGGTGTTATTTGGTGAAGAAGATGGATTTTGGTGGAGTAATGAAAAGGGAAATGAAAGAGGTGATGATGAAGGTGATGTTGGAGGTTGAAGTAGTTGAGATAGAGGTGGTGTTGTGGTGATAAGAGTGGAGATGGTGGTGATGGAGAAGAAATGAAAAGGAGATGGTGGTGAAGATGGAAGATTTTGAGTGGTGGTGATGAATATTTAGAGGTGGTGAAGTTGTCGCCGGAAAAGTCGCCGGAAAGATCGTCGGAGTGGTCACCGGAGGTGTTGTCGGAGAAGAGGGGCTCGACCCCTTGCTAGGGAGGGTGGCCGGCCTAGGTATAGGTGGTGGAGTGGTGGTTGGTGAAGGATTTTAGTGGTGGTGGTATGTTTGGAGAAGGTAAATGGGGTGTTGGATTTTGGTGGAGTTTTGGAGTTTGTGGTGGTTTAAATGGAGATGGAGGAGGAAGAAGATGAAGGTAGGGAGTTGGAGAAGTTGTAGTGATTGTTGTTGTGGTGGAGGTGAAGGAGGAGTTGGTGGTGGTTAAGGTTTTGGTGAAGAGAAAATGAACTGGAAAGGAGAAGGAAAAGTTTATATAGGAATTGATTTGTGAAGGTGATGTAAAAGTGTTTTAGGGAGGGGTTTTTTTGTAAAATGGAGGGGGAGGTGGCTCTTGGCTGGCCATGGTGATGGGAGAGGGGTTTGAGTGGTTTGAGATATTTTGGAGGAGATATTTTGGTAGAAATGTGTAGAAAAAAATGGAAGAATGGAGAATGTTGTAGAATTTGGTGGAAGGAAAGAAAAAGGAAAAAGGAAAAGAAAATGAAAAAAGGAAGATATTTTCTTAGAATAAAAAGTGAAAATGATTAGAGTGGCGGATTCCCGGGATTCGGTTGCGGATGCGGAAAACTTTCGGAAAAATACCGAAATCGTCCGAAAATCAAGTATCTCAGAACGACCCGCAAAAATTCTCAAAAATCAAGAATATTATTTTAAGATTCATGGTGAAATTCGTTTCAAGAAATTCTTTATAGTTTTTAAATTAAAAATCCTGAAATCGGCCGCCAATATCGGTCGACACCAAATATGGCAGAAATCTGATAAATTCCGAAAATTCCCAAAAAATGAAGTAAGATAGTAAATATTATTCTAAGAAACTTTGTGAAAGCGGTTTCTCAAAATTTGACCCCATTTGTAAATTAAAAATTCAGGAATAAACCAGCGGCACTTATTAATCCCGATTTTAGGGTGTTTATAAAAATAATTCAGAAAAAATCTGAAAAATCATGAAAAATCTAAAATATTGGGAAACAGTGTTTGAAATTAAAATCAGTAAATTTAAATTACCAGAAAGACTAAATCAACGAAATCAAAAAATACGATCGAAAATTTGAGTACGCAGATAAGTACGTATTCCGGGAACGGGGTGTTACATCACTATTGTAGTAGAGCTCTAGCTCTTATTATCACAGTGCAGCTGTAATGGCCTCTCGACTAAATCCACCATCTTCCTACAATAAGAAAAATATAACATGAAGTGGACTTCCTATTGTCGATACATACACCATAATCTGAATCTGTGTATCCGATCAGCTGCAACTGATCAGATTTCATGTAGTCTTCTATTGATATCGCATTACCTTCTTGACAGTCTTCCAGAGATCAATCCCAGGATTGCACAGGCATCTGCCAAGTTTTCCAACAGCATATGCTATGTCTGGACGGGTACAAACTTGAGCATACATCAGACTTCCAACTGCCGATGCATATGGAATGTCTTTCATTTGCTCTTTCTGTAGATCATTCTTGGGACATTGGAGTAGACTCAACTTATCTCCCTTAGTGACAGGCGTATCACCCAAAGAGCAATTCTTCATGCCATATCTATCTAGCACTTTATCGATATAGGCCTTTTGTGATAAACCTAATATTCCACGTGTCCTGTCACGTTGAATCTGGATGCCTATCACAAAAGAAGCGTCTCCAAGATCTTTTATCTCAAAATTCTTGAGAGAAAACTCTTGGTCTCAAGTAGAAAATCTATATCGTTACTTGCTTAATAGAATGTCATCCACATATAGCACAAGAAATATAAATCTACTCCCTTTAAATTTATGGTAAATACATTGATCAACTATATTTTCCTTAAAACCAAAATTGGATATTACTTGATCAAATTTCAAATACCATTGACGGGATGCTTGCTTTAAACCATAAATGGATTTCTTTAATTTGCAAACCAGATGTTGTAAACCTTTAACTTCAAAACTATCTGGTTGCACCATATAAATTTCTTCCTCAATGTCACCATTAAGAAAGGCTGTCTTAACATCCATTTGGTGTAACTCCAGGTCAAAGTGAGCCACCAACGCCATGATAATCCTAAAATAATCCTTCATGGAAACCGGGGAGAAAGTCCCTTAATAGTCAATGCCCTCTCTTTGAGTGAATCCCTTTGCGACAAGACGTGCCTTATATCTTTCGACATTGCCTTTCGAATCCCGCTTGGTTTTGAACACCCATTTACAACCAATTGGTTTCTTACCTTTAGGCAACTCTACTAAATCCCAAACATCATTGTCCTTCATCGATTTTAACTCATCATACATGGCATTTGACCATTTAGTGGAGTGAATACTGAGTTTGGCCTCATTCAAGGATGTGGGGTCATCCTCTATTCCTATGTCAAACTCATGCTCTTGGAGATAAACTATATAGTCATTTGCAATGGCTGATCTCCTCTCCCTAGTTGATCTCCTAAGGGACTTGTGGTTGAGAATTTTCAATTTCTACCTCACCAGAATGATCTACTTCAGGATGAACTGTATATGTATCTTGTAAGGATGCAACTGTATTTTCATCTTGAAGTGGAACAACTATTTTATCATTTGGAACAATTATCATGGGTATAACAATATGTTCTTTCTTAAATATGAAATCTTTATGTAGTTGACTCCCATTCTGAATATTCTCAAAAAAAATTTAGCAATCCGTCTTTATGTTCTTAGTGGAGGGACAATAAAACTTAAAGCCTTTATACCTCTCAGAATACGCTACGAATAAACAGCTAACTGTCCTTGAGTCCAACTTCTTCTCATATGGTATATATGGCCGAGCTTCCGCTGGACAACCCCAAACATAAAGATTCCTAACACTGAGAGATTTCCCAGTCCATAACTCATATAGGGTTTTAGTTACTGTTTTGCTAGGTACTTTATTAAAGAGGTGACAACCATCTTTAAGGCTTCACTATATAATGACTTTGGTAGAATAGTGTGAGCTGTCATACTCCCAACATATCCTTTAGTGTGTGATTTTATCTCTCAGTAATACCATTTTGACGAGGTGTCCCTGATATGGTGTACTAAGCGATAATACCACTCTTTCAGAAATTGACAAATGATTCTGGACATTTACCTGATTCGTCATATCTGTCATAGTACTCACCACCATGATCAGATCTAACGGCTTTAAACATGTCCAATGATTGGGATTTCTCATGGAACAAGTGTAGGTACTTATAACGAGAGTAATTGTCTGTAAAAGTGATGAAATATTCATGACCATTCCAAGAAGCTGTAGGGAATGGACCACAAATGTCTGTATACACCAAATTAAGACACCTGAACTTCGTCTAGTACCAAACTTTCTAATGTTTCTTTAATTAATTTTCGCTTAGTGCCTATGCTATTCACATATAGAGATTCAGTATATAAAGCATGAAGTTTCAATTTATATAGCCATCAATCAGAATTCTAGTACCAACAACTTTAAATTGAAAAGTAGACTAAGCATTTCATTATCAAGAGTGACAGTAAAACTAGATCTGTCTAACAAATGAAATTGAAATATGATTCCGCCTAAAAGGACGGTACATATAAAGTCTCATCCAAATCTAAAACCAAAAAAACAGAATCTAATTTAAGCCTACAAACTCCAATAGCTTTAATTGCAACTTTATTTCCATCACCCATGTATACGTATCGCTCAGCTGGGCTGGGCCTCCTTTGGGTTTGAAAGTTCCGCATTGAATCGCTTATGTGAATTATCTATTCATAATTTATAAAGTGGCACTATTACTAAATTAATCTCAAAACAAACATAAATATGAGATATACCCGCTAAATAGTCATTTCTGATACTTTATGCATTCCTACTTGATGTGGCCTACTTTCTTGCAGAAGAAACATGCAATAACCTTAGGCCTCTTCTCCTGCACTTTTGCCACGATCGGATTAGCTGCTGTAGTGGTATTTGTGTTCCTCCCTTTACTTTCACTCTTTTTCCTTTTCTTATTAGTGGTGTTACCCTGAAATGCTAAGTGAGCACTTTCAGTCTTTTCTTGTTTTAACCTTTCTTCTTCCTGAACACAGTGACTAATGAGCTCAGTGAGACTCCACTTTTCCCTTTGAGCATTATAATTAATCTTGAAAGGGTTATACTGTGGAGGAAGAGAAATCAAAATGAAGTGCACTAGAATCTCTTCAGAGAGTTCCAATTTCAGTGCCTTTAGTTTTGAAACAAGATTAGACATTTCCATAATGTACTCCCTTATGTTTCCTTTACCGTTGTAGCGCATATTTACTAGCTTGCTAAGATGCGTACTAGCCTCAACTTTATCCGATTAGTAAATCGATCTGCTACTTCAGCTAGAAAACTCTTAGCACTAACCTTATCAGGCATAGCACCCCTAATAGTCATAGGAATAGTGTGCTTCATGACCATAAGACACATCCTATTAGACCTCTCCCACTTTTCATAATTTGCCTTTTCTTCTACCGTACTTTTGTCAGTAATGGCAAGGGGTTCATCAGTCCTTAAGGTATAGTCTAGGTCCATAAATCCAAGAACGATGGTAACGTGATCGCGCCACTTCTCAAAGTTTGTACCATTAAACACAGGAATGCCATTGAGACTTGCAGAAATTGAAGATGCATTTACTGATAACAGAAAAAATAAATAGGACCACATAAGCATACAATTTCTCATCAGTTTAACATAAATATTGCATTTAATAAAATTCTACTGTAATAGCCATAAAAAATGAATTTCAGAAAATGCAACCAGTTTAACCGATAGAGCTGCCGGTTAAACTTTCAGAACAAGTTGTGTCTCTATATGCCAACACTGTACTGGCCCAATATAGATATCCTAAAGTCTAGGTCCTATGTAAGAGAACAACCTTCCTTTGGGCCGACTGTCACTTTATAGGATTGGTCCTAAAGTTTAAGTAATCTATATTGGCCATATAATATATGTAATGACCCGGCCATAATGACAACCTTCCTTTGGGCCGATTGCCACACGCATGGGCCACACAAATTTATGCATCTGTATTCTTGTTCCGCCATCGGACTAGTTGATGAGGGTAATGCAATATGGGCCAATAGTGTGACAACCTTCCTTTGGGCCGATTACACACACATGAAGGTTCTCCCACTTGCATTACCCACATCAAGTATCCGACGCCGTACATAATTCGGCCAAACAATAGTCTTTCTTTGGGCCGGCTATTGTCCGCATGAACTACATACGCAATTAAATAAGCTCTTTTATAAATTCTTTAGTTTGAACATGTATATATCTTTATCTGTGTGTTATTAACTGTAATAAACACCAATATTCATCATGCAAGATAATATAAGCAATAAATATTGATGATAAAGCGGAAGCATGTAAGGGTACACATGACCATGATAAACAAACACTTCAATGCCTTCTTTATGTCAACTAACTACTGTTTTGTCATGTATAGTTTCTGTAATACTGTAGTGCTCGTCAAGAGCTTCGAAACGGCTGTTTACATGCCCAAAACAGAGGTCGTATGAGCCCGTAACGGCTAATTGAAGTTTCTATTGACAAAACGGGTCTGCAGTGCTTATCGGGTCTGAATCAGACCCGACCCGCAATGGTTAGTTATTGGTTTCCTTTCTTATTGGGCCGGGTTTAAATAAACTGGATAAAACCCAATTAGCTTTAATGTGAGAAAAACTAAGAATAGATTAAATAAGTTTCCTTATTAGATTTAAATTTTGTATCTATATCAAAATTTAATCCTATTCAATCTCATAATCCCAAATTAAGGAAACCCTAAATAATTAACCTCTTCTTCTTTTTTTTTTTTTAATTACCCTTGTAGCCGCCGGCTCATGGTGGCCGGCGGCTGTTGCTGTTGCTGTTGCCCGCCCACAAGGAGCGGTACAGGCCGCAATGGCTGCCGGTGCGCGCGCTCTGCAGAGAGCATTGCTCTCTGCAGTGCTCTCTGCAGAGAGCATTCATGCACCCTTTTTTTTTTGTTCTTCTTTCATTGCATGCAGGCGCTTGAGCGCCTGCATGCAGATAGGCCACGGTTTTTTTTTTTTAATCTAAATAACACACAAATCAAATTTCATAAAAAAACATATACATGTTAAATTCAATAAAAATCACTTCTTTTAATCTTTTGATCCAACATATGAGACACAAAATATTTATTGAATCAAAGGAGATATTTTATGATATTTATAGATCGAGATCATAATTTCTGTAGATCCCTATGATCTGATAAAGAGGAGGCTCTAATACCAATTGTTAGATCTAAAAATTTATTCCATATAGATCTACACATATACTGTAAGCTCTTTATCATGATCAAAGAGAAGGAGGGTTTTAGGCATACCTGATTCCATCACGAAGAGGTTGCCGAAGGTTGCACGATCTCGAGGACGCCGGGTTGAGGGAGAGGATTCTTCTCTCCAGCCACCAAGTTCTCTTCTTTATCCTTAGAGGAGATGAAAGGCCTCCAAGAGAGAGATGGTTATTGTTGTTGGTGGAGAGGGAACCCTACTCATGGTATATATAGCATCAAGAAACCCTAGTTCAACTCATCATAGATCTAGGCCCTTGAT
Source organism: Agave tequilana (assembly GCA_038442645.1). Lineage (NCBI taxonomy): Eukaryota > Viridiplantae > Streptophyta > Magnoliopsida > Asparagales > Asparagaceae > Agave > Agave tequilana. The sequence goes on along the minus strand of JAVJIF010028803.1, from coordinate 28,014 downwards.
TTATAACACGAGTTCCACACGTGTAGATGAGTCTCACATTCTAATTTAAATACACTCATGGCTAAGTGTAATTGAAAACGTGTCTAGACCCAAACCATTTAGGTTTGATCAATTCTTTATTGGGTCAAACAACATAGGTTAAGTGGGCGGGTGCAAATATCCAATTGACTTGATTAGGCCCAAAATAAATTAGACTTTAAAACATAATAAGTCTAACATTGCAATCTTGTTGTATGAGTATTGGATCGACAATATGAATATGAACAAGTGAATATTGCAATGAATATGTAGAGCAAATACGATATTGCAATGAATATGTAGAGCAAGTAATATAAAGTAAGGAATAAAAGCAAGTAAACCAAACGCAAACACAGAGAATTTTTCCGAGGTTCGAGCACCCAGCTCTACGTCCCCGCCTTCACCCAGAAGGATTTCCAACCACTATAACTTCACAAAGAGAGTTACAATCATATCGGAGTACCCAACTCCTCAATCACGAATACAAGTCTCTTGGTGATCAAAAGACTACAAACTCTCTTTTGAAAGAGCCTTTTTCCCTTACAAGAACCCTATAGAACAATGTGTAGGATTGAAGCTCAAGTATTGTAAGTGGAAAAGGAAAATGAAATTTGAGAGAGTTTTGAAACAAAAACTTCAGAAATGAGAGAGATTTTTCAGCACAAAAACAGAGAACAAAACTTTTGAAAGCCTTTAAACTTTGAATATTTTTGCAAATGATTGTTGTAAATCCCACAACCCTAATCACCTTTATTTATAGGATAGAGCTAGGGATTAAAGGGTAAACTAATACAATAGGTAATTAGGAAGTATTTGACCAAAAACCAGCCCCTAACTCGTTTGGAGACAAAAAGGTCGTTTAAAAACGTGTTTTAAAAAGTAGCCATTAAGGCTGAAACACAGCCTCGGTCGACTGGGTTTTCAAAAAATAGATCCGTTGTAGGCCCACGGTCTACCGCCCGGTCGACCGAAACAAACAGAGAGTTGATGGCTTTCAGTCGGCCGAAGGTCGGTCGACCGAAAATGGGTTCCGGTCGACCGCCTGGTCGACCGGGAAACGTGCACACATGCACGCACCCAACGGTCAGAATCCCGGTCGACCGGTCGGTCGACCGATCTGACCTGACATAGAGTCGGTCGACCGGCCGGTCGACCGCCTCAGGTCAAAAACTGAATTTTGAAATGGATTTTCGAAGGGATTTTGATAGTTTTTAAAATATTATTTATCATAACTAGGTATAATACACAAAATGGAGTTTGTAAGTAATAAACTATATTTAAAAATATTTTGTATATATATAAAAGAGATTTTTGGAAAAGTCATGTGCCCAAAACTTGTGTATAGGAATTTGAGTTTCAACCTATTCACTATTCTTTAACAAACTTTAAAAACTAAAAACAAATCTAATGAAGTCTCTGAGCCATAATGAAGTCTTGAGCCATGCAATGCCATGCTAGAGCCTTCTCTTCTATGGACATTTTCTCTTGCGCCATTTGCCTTACTAGCTCTATAAACTTAGGAAACCTTACAATAACTAAGCAATGTCCATCATAAGTGGTACTAAACTGAAACTCATCTTAAACAAACTTATTAGTACCATATAGCTTCTATGTGTTTTGTTATCATCAAAACTTAAACAAATAGAGAGTGTAACCTTTTCAGCCAACAATTATAACATCAAAATTCTCAACAATCTAACAGATAAGACTAGAATCCATAGCAATACAATCAACAATCAAATATAGAATAATATTGAACTTTAAGAATTTAACAAAATATCTAATCAATATGGAATAATTAGACTTGATTTTGAGCTTCTTTTTTTCAACTTCAAACTTCCATGTTCCAATTGATTAAGTAGCAATAAACTCTGTCAAAAAAATTAATATTAATTAGTGAAGTAATCTAAAAATTAATATAAGCCAATAAATATGTCTAAAAAATTAAAATGGCATTGTAATCCTAAAAAATTAATATGACCTCCAAATAGTTATTCTTCAAATAATTTATAATTTTTTGGCCATAGATTAATAATTTCTAACTAATGATCTCAAAATTAAAAAGAAAAAGCAAAAATAATTAACAAATATGTCACAGAATTTTTAATAATTGAAGCTCAACCCCTTGGAACTCCCCGGTAACTAATTCTTCTCCAGTTCTCCTTCATGTCTGCCAAACTCCTCTATACATTTTCCATTCTCTACGGAAGTCAAGTAATCCTTTTACATATAGAAACTTTTTCGCCTGTCGCTGTTTAGAGCATTTTGACAACTTCATCTACTAGCTACTGCTAAAATTTCTCAAGGCTAAGAGATGTGACAAGGGATTTTTTTTATAAAACGGATGGCAGGGAATTATTGTGTTCAAACAACTGCTGGTTGATCTAAGAAATCTATGCATAACAATAATATATATTGATATTTGTTTTCGGGATAGGGATGTTTGACTAATTCTAGCTGGGGAGCATATATATGATAATGTTGTAGGTGAAAGGCATGTATATAGCTGATATAAATCCAGTGCTGATATTTGATGAATACAAGTTAACCTCATAATAAACTATGATATCATTAGACTTTTGGCACTACAATTGTGTTCACATAATTGTCATGATTAGCTGAGGGAATACCTGCCATATTCAATTCTTCTGAATCACTCCCATTTCTAATTCACTCCCTCAAAATAATTATTAATTAATATGGCCAACCAATGAGGCATTATTCTCAATACACATACACACTTGCGGCAAAGCAAAAAAAAAGGAGGTTAACTGACCATTAACCTTCATGAAAGCACACCTAGACGGGGTGAATATGTGCATGGCTAATCTAATGATAAATGATGCAGAATTAAAAACTAATCAACACACTTAGTATAACCAAAGAGTGTAGCCGAATTCCCAATGATGGGTTCTGGACATCTCCTCTAAATTCCTCTAAATAAGAGTTGAGGTGCTATTTGAAGCTCTCTTTGTTTAACATAAGTATGGGCTCACACAATCAATACATATATGTATGATATGAATAATATGAAACAATGCAAGGTATAAAAGAGAGAGTTTAGAGATAGTAGATCAAACACAAACACCAAGATATGTTTCGAGGTTCGAGCCACTGCTCTATGTCCCCGCCTTCTCACAGAAGGATTTTCACTAATGCGTCCACACAGGACTTCCCACACAGGGAAGCTCCACTGAGGATTTAGATTATACAACTTTAAAGTGCACAACTCCTCTCTCAAATAACAACAACCTCTACACAAGAGGTAAGGCACTAAGCCACATAAGATCAACCTCTCAATAGAGGGATAGGGCACTAAGCCAAATAACAATCACCTCTCACTAGAGGGATCAGCACAAAGCTAACACAATCACATCTCACTAGAGGGATAGGCTCAAAGTCAAAACACCAGCCTCAATCACCTCTACACTTAAAGGGATACCAACACAACCAAACGCAACCTCCACAATCACCTCTACCCAAGAGGGATACTCAAAGTAAAGAAAGATTACAACTCTTTGTGATCACAATAGACCACAAACAACCTTGCTGATCTTAATAGACCACAAACTAAATTTTCACACCAAAAATAAGATCCTAATAGATAGGATAGATAGATAGCTCAAGTGTGAGAAAACAAAGAGTTTGAAAATAAAAACACAAAGAAAATACTTGAAAAAACTTCTAAGATAAAATAGAAATGAAGATTAAAAATAATTCCCAAAGACTTCCATTTTTCTTTGATTTTTCTAACCCTTTAAAACAAATAAAGATGGATCTTTTTAACCCAAAAACTCTTTAAAGACTTGTTGCTAAAACGCCTAAGAAGATGAGAAAATTTGCTCTTCAAATTCTTAATCAAAATAGCCCAAAGGGATGGGTATTTATAACCCATTCTAAAAACTAGCCATTGGGCCAAGGACAACAGAAAATTCTGCTGTCGGTCGGCTGCCCGGTCGACCAGCCAACGGTCGAATTTTCAACCGTTGTGCAGCTTTCTGGACGGTCGCTGCTCGGTCGATCGAGGCTAGATCCATAGAGCAGAGCTCTCTGGACGGTTGACCAGCCCTCAAGCCTAAACGGCCATGCACGCTTGTGCACATCAGTTGACCATACCGGTCGATCGACTTCTATCTTGGTCGACTGACAGAAGGCCAGGTCACAAATTTTGGGGATTAAAAACTTGGTCTTTTTAATATCAATTAAATCCCATAAATTCACATAAATTTCACAAAAATAAGTTCTTATAAGATCTTTGAAGCACAAAAATGTGTGACTGAAATTCAACACATATTACAAACAATTTAAACCATTTTTGTGATATGAAAATTAAGCTTAAACACAAAATCTGTATTTTTCAAAACATGAATTTTTGAAATGAAAAACCGTTTTCTCCAAAACTTATGTAAATTCAAAAACATAATATTGAAACAAATTTGAAGCATATTGTATATAGATAGAATCCAATATACATGTATGATATATATCTATGTTTTTGAGATGAAAACTAAAACCGGTTAAACCGAAAACCGAAACCAATAAACTTTAAACTTGTGTGTGTGAACTTGAGCATATCAACACTATCTACCTTTACACAAGATCTAAACCATCTTAAACTTAAACAAATCGAGGTCTTCTTGTCTCCTAGCCGACTCGATTCAAACGCAATCCAATGAGCTTAATTCCAACCGAGTACTAGATGCAATGTTGACGTGCGAGCTCTTGAATCAACATGTGAAAGCTCCAAAATTCCTTTATTGAAGCTAAACACCTTCTAATATCTTGGTCAATCACTGAAACTATTTAAACATAAGATTATTAGTAAACTATAACTACATGAGTTAATCATCATCAAAACTAGAGTAATGTGCCTCTGAGCAAACAATCTCCCCTTTTTGATGATGACAAAACTATGGAGTTATATATGCATGGATTAAATTTAAGTTTCATAGAAGCTCCCCCTTAACTCATGCATAGCAATAAAAATAAAGATATTCAATGAAATGCATAAATTAAATAACACATATATGCATAAGTGAGGAAATAAACATAAATGAACTCTCCAAATATTTCTCCCCTTTTGCATAAATACTTCTCCCCCTTTTTCATAAACAAAAATATATATGCATTAAACACGAAAATAAACATGCATATATAAAACTCTCAAAATTCTTCTCCCCCTTTTTGTATAAAATAAGGAAATGAAATAAACATGCATAAAACATGTATATATAAACTCATCAAACACTTCTCCCTCTTTTTGTCAATTCATCAGCAAAGGGGCAAAAATAAATTAAATAATAAAGATATATATGCGATATACATTCATGAAGAGGAAAGACGTAAAATTAATTCCCCTTGCATTCATGCATTATATGAAAAAGAGATGACTAAACCCTAATCACATAACGCATAATATACAATGTATAAAAGGAGATGTGAAGCTCTCCCTACACGTGTACTACATACCAAAGAGAGGTCAATCACTTCAATAGGAAATACACTCAATATGAATCTATATATAGAGAAGTTGTTAAGCTTCCCTTGCATATAAGCAATATATATCAAAACATTAAGATACCAATTAAAATATACCAATTATGATAAAGGTATATATATCGAAACATTATGATACCAATTTATGATATCAATTGAAAATAAATAAAATTTTTAAGATAACAAAAGATACCAATTGAAAATATCTTGTACATTTTTGATATAAATAGAAAATGAAATATTGTACATTTTGATATCAGTTGAAATATATATTTTAAATGTTGATATCAATTGAAAGTAAAAACCAATTGAAAATACAAACCAAATTTTTGAAATATAAATCATTTTGCAATAAAGATACCAAATTGAGAATAATATCAATTTAAGATTATTGATACCAATATTTAAAATGTTAGCATATACAAAAATAAAGTATTTTTCATCATAAAGAATGGGAGTAAGATAACAGTTGAAAATAAAACCGATTTAAAGATAAAACACGAATTTTTCTCTCTTTTTATGAAATACTAATAAAAACAATACATAAACTTGTATAAGATACCAATTAAAAAATAATTGACATTAAGGAGTAAATCATACCTAACACAAACATAATTTGTGCTTTAAGATGTAAAGATATTGTAAGCACAATTAAATCATATATATATGTATGAAAATGTAAATACCAATCGAAATTGATACTATTTTAAAGTTTGAAGCATACATATATAGAAAACGCAAATATGAGTATACAGAAAAATATCAATTGTGATGCCAATTGAAAATATAATGAGAATCAAGTGTATAACTCATACTACTTCCCTTTCATGCACATGTTTAAATAGATTTTTAATTTAGAGCACACAAGGCATGGTCGTCCATTCAACCGCCCTTGGAAGGAAGGAGTTTTCAAAAATAGGATTTGAAAATTTTTAACATGATTGAAAACTCTTCCAAAATGAAGAAATATGCAACTAATTTTATGATAATCTTGAAAACTAGTGCGAAGTCTTTCAAGTAAGGAATAAAATAAGAATATATCCACAAAAACATGAAAATCACTCAACAATTGACACTCAAAGTCTATAAGCACATATAAGACTTATAAAAACAAAGTCATGAGAAAACATCAAGTAATGTGAGTGTACAAGAATTATATGAAAAGAATAATCATGAAAATAGGCAATAAAGCTCAAATGAAATCCTTACCAAAATCATGAAAATCCTCAAAGCTAAATATGCTTCAAGGTATAATTATGTTTTGTCTAAACTAAAAGTATACACACATATCCCAAACATAAATGAGTTCAAGATAGAATTTGCATGAAAGCAAGTGACTCAAGGATATACATGTATATCTTAAAGTTTTAGCAAAATTAACATATACATGAAGCTAAACACATTATCATAAAACATGTCCAAAATAGGGAATACAAGTTACAATGCAAGAATCATCAAAATTAGGCTATATGAATACATCTAAACATATACATATAATAATCAATTTGTGGCTCACTAGTGGTACAAGTATATGTACAAGTTTTAAAGAAAAACTACATCTAAACATGTAATCAAAACCATGAAGTGTAAAATCATAAACAAAAACCAATATGATCATTAAGTAAATGCACATGTCTTAGAGTAGGATATACAATATAGCTAAACTATAGTGAGAACACAATAATACGAATCTATATAAACATGGGTGTGTCTCAAAATACTACATATGTATATTACAAGTCTAATTATCATGGCATTTATCATAATAATCATGAAAAACATGAAAACCAATACATGCTAAAAATCAATAATATGAAGCATGTAAACTAATAAGGAGTTAGAGGTAGTTACCAAAACCTTTAGGGCTAATCTCTAGATCTCCAAATCACGGTGGCCCTCCCACCAAACTTTCCTTGAAAGTGATGCATCCAAAAGTATCACCATTTAGCTCGGAACGCATCCACAATCAAGGCACCATTACTCTCAAATCAAGTGAGAGCCCACACCTATATTAATAAAATAGGAGTGAATTTGGTACCCATACTCTATTGGGTCCATAGGGGTTATCACTTTCCTAACCCAAACAAACTTGTTTGCAAAATTTGAATTATTTAATCTATCATAATAAAATTTTACAAGGTGGCCCTTATGTCCACAATGTGTACAAGTGTATACACGAGGATACATGGTGTTATGTGTATGAACGTGAGAAGCATGTGTATGTCGTGGTTTGTGTGCATGCATAGAAGGAGTATGTTTCTTGTGAAACATGGATTCCAACCGTTGTGTGGTTCATGGCACAATGGCTCAAAGTGGAGCCCAAATAATCAACACTCTTCTTTAAAGCACATATGTCACTTTCAATAGAAGAAGTGGAGCAACCAGCATGTTTATCAATAGAAGAAGAAGCAATAGGAACATGACAAACATGTGAATCTAAATCATTTTTCAAAGAAGTATTTTTCTTTGAAACCAAATCCAATTCCTTTGAAATTAAAGCAATTTTATTTTTCAAGGAATCATTCTCTTTTAAAACAATTTTAAGTTTTGAAGATAAAGCCTCATTTTTTTTCAAAACATCATCACAATCATTTTACTTTTAAAATTTTGTTTTCATTTAAGGCAAGATCAAGTTAGGATTTCAATGAGTCTCTTTCAATTGAAATCTCATCTCTCCCTTGCAAAGCCATATTAAGTTTTAAAAATAAATCTTTATTTTCTTCTTTATTTTAAAGCTGTTCTTTTCAAAACTTGATACTTTTCTAGCAAGTTTCACAAACAATAAATAGTTCTTCATTAAGAGCATCAGCATCAACATAATCATCACTTGAAGAACTAGCACAATCATGTAGATGGATGTCCGAGTTTACCTCAAGGGAGTTATTCTCTTGGACCATGTAGCAAGGTTGGTGGGATTCATCCAGATTCCTCCTCCACATATTTCATCATTTGTAGCGCGGGAGAGGTCAAAGTGTTCCACACTGTAAAAACAGAATCACAATGAGAAACCATAGATAAATATTCTTTACTTAATGTTTGCCTAAGTGCCTTTAGGGCTTGTGCATTGGCCTCTATATGCTTGTTATTACGAAGATAGGATTTTTTAGTAGTAGCAAGGTACACATGCATTTCTAGAGTTTTTAGGTCCATACTCATCTTAAGCTTTCATACATCGATGTTAGAAACATCAAACATAAGAAGGGTCATGAAATCCATGAGTTTATAAACTATATGTGTGAAAATACAAAAATAGATTAACAAACTAAGACTCACTCCTAAGTGGTTAAACCTAATATCAGGAGCGTAGACTCTGATACCAATTGAAAGTACACCTAGAGGGGGGTGAATAGTATATGGTTAATCTAATGATAAATGATGCGGAATTAAAAACTAATCAACACACTTAACCAAAGAGTGTAGCCGAATTCCCAGTGATGGGCTCTGGACTATCTCCTCTAAATTCCTCTAAATAAGAGTTGAAGTGCTATTTGAAGCTCTCTTGGTTTAATACAAGTATGGGCACACACAATCAATACCAAGCATATATGTATGACATGAACAATATGAAACAAAGCAATGTATAAAAGAAAGAGGGTTTAGAGATAGTGGATCAAACGCAAACACCAAGATATGTTTTGAGGTTCAAACCACTGCTCTACGTCCCCGCCTTCTCACAGAAGGATTTTCACTAATGCGTCAACACAGGACTTGCTACACAGGGAACCTCCACTGAAAATTTGGGTAATACAACTTTGGAGTACACAACTCCGCTCTCAAACAACAACCCCTACACAAGAGGTGAGACACTATGCCACACAAGATCAACCTCTCAATAAGGGGATATGGCACTATGCCAAACAACAATCACCTCTCACTAGAGGGATAGGCACAAAGCCAACACAATCACCTCTCACTAGAGGGATAGACTCAAAGCTAAAACACTAGCCTCAATCACTCTACACTTAGAGGGATACTAATATAACCAAACACAACCTCCACAATCACCTCTACGCAAGAGGGATACTCAAAGCAAAGAAAGATTATAACTCTTGGTGATCACAATAGACCACAAACAACCTTGGTGATCTCAATAGACCACAAACCAATTTTCTCACCAAAAATAAGATCCTAATAGAGAGGATAGATAGATAACTCAAGTGTGAGAAAACAAAGAGTTTGAAAATCAAAATTACAAAGAAAATACTTGAGAAAACTTCTAGGATAAAATAGAAATGAAGATCAAAAATAATTCTCAAAGACTTCTCTTTTTCTTTGATTTTTTTCAACCTTTTAAAATAAATAAAGATGGATCATTTTAACCCAAAAAAACTTTGAAAACTTGTTTCTAAGACACCTAAGAAGATGGGAAAATTTACTCTTCAAATTCTTAATCAAAACAACCCAAAGAGATGGGTATTTATAACTCATTCTAAAAACTAGCCGTTAGGCCAAGGACAGCAGGAAATTCTGTTGTCGGTCGACCGCATTTTCGATCATTGTACCCCCGGTCGACCGCCCGATTGACCGAGGCTGGATCCAGAGAGCAGAGCTCTCTGGGCGGTCGACCGAGGCCAGATCCAGAGAGCAAAGCTCTCTGGGACGATCGACCGGCCCTCAAGCCTAAACGGCCATGCACGCTTGTGCACAGCATTCGACAGGACTGGTCGACCGGCAGAAGGCCATGTCACAAAGTTTGGGGATTAAAAATTGATCTTTTTAATATCAATTAAATCTCATAAAATCACATAAATTTCACAAAAATAAGTTCTTATAAGATCTTTGAAATACAAATATGTGTGACTGAAATTCAACACATATTACAAACTATTTTAACCATTTTTGTGATATGAAATTAGGCTTAAATACAAAATCCAAATTTTCCAAAACTTAGATTTTTGAAGTGAAAAACCGTTTTCTCCAAACTCATGTAAATACAAAAACATGATATTGAAACAAATTTGAAGCATATTGTATATGGATAGAATCTAATATACATGTGTGTGTGTGTGTGTGTGTGTGTGTGTGTGTGTGTGTGTGTGTGTGTATATATATATATATATATATATATATATATATATATATGTTTTTAACATGAAATCTAAAATCGGTTAAACTGAAAACCGAAACCAATAAACTTTAAACTTATGTGTGTGTGAACTTGAGCATATCAACATTATCTACCTTTACACAAGATCTAAACTATCTTAAATTTAAACAAATCGAGGTCTTCTTGTCTCTAAGCCGACCGATCCAAACGCGATCCAATGAGCTTGACTCCAACCGAGTGCTAGATGCAATATTGACGCGGGCGAGCTCTTGAATCAAACGCGAAAGCTCCAAAATTTCTTTGTTGAAGCTAAACACCTACTAATATCTTGGTCAATCACTGAAACTATTTAAATATAAATTATTAGTAAATTATAGCTACATGAGTTAATTATCATCAAAACTAGAGTGATGGGTCTCTGGGCCAACACTTCAGGGGTATACTGGTCCGGCAGCCTGCTGGGAGGGAGTCGGAAGTCCACGTCATACTGGATTGGGGGAGCTCTGATGAGGGTTGCTGTGCTGGGGGAGTCCACAGTGGGAGTCGGGTGTCTGCTGGTCCTGCTGCCGTGCTGCCTGTCGTGCCGACTGCCGTGCTGACTGCTGTTCTGGGCTTGCAATCAATGTTCTAAATGTCAGCCGATATTTCAAAATTTCAACCGAAATTTTAGGAAATTCATGTAGCCAACACGAAATCGGCTACCCCATTTCAAATTTCAAAATCGGGTTAATGTCGCCAAAATTTTGGCGAATTTCTAAAATTTCGACCGATTTTGGGTTTCAAAAATTGCCCGAAATTGACATTTCACTTTATTTTATTTTTTCTTTTGGGTTTGAACTCATTAACCCATCCTGACCCTATTTTATAAGAGAAGAGAAGATAACGAATTAGGGCTTATTCGCAGTCCTAATTACATCGCTTGCGCGCGCGAGAGAGGAACGAGGAGGCTAGAGAGAGATACGAGTTCGACTAACCTCCAATGAGGCCTTTACAACCTCCATCGACCTTCAGTGAGTCTCCACGAGCCCCGACGACCTTCAGCGAGCTTTACTGACCTTCGATGACCTTCAACGAGTCTCCACGAGCCCCGATGAGGAACCAGTAAGCCCTGCCAAGCCCCAAGAGCACCGCTAGCCCTGACGAGATCCCATTGAGCTCCGTCAAGCCCTGACGAGGTCCCGCTGAGTTCCGCCGAGCCCCAGTGAGAACCCAGGAGATGAGGACCCAGGAAGCCCTGCTAAGCTCTGATGAGCCCCGCATTTGTCTCCTCCTTCATCGTAGATTCTGCTCCGACGAGCTCTCAGATTCGGCGACCCTCATGAATCTCGAAGGGGAGTTCTCTTCTCATTTCTTCTACTTAAAACTACTCGCTCATTTATAATTTGATTTGCATTGTTAAATCCTAGGGTAATTAATTTGAATCAGGGCACCAATAGCTGATTCTCGCTCATGAATGAATGCTCAACTGCAATCTATGAGGTTTTGAAATTTTATTTATGTTAATGTTAATAGTTAGTCATGAAGCCTTTTAAGGCATTTTTAAATTTTTATTGGAAGCTAACTATGTTTATTGGATATGATTAGATAAAATTATCACTAGTATAACTATTAATTATACATCTAGAGATATCATATATGTGATGTTTTAGAACATTTAGGAAATACACTATATATATATATATATATATATATATATATATATATAATATATATATATATATATATATATATATATATATATATATGACTTCCGAAATTGAGCAAATATTCCCAAAATTTTCCGATATTCGCTATCCGACTTTTATTTTACCTTTGACATTAGGCCGATATCTGACATTTAGAACATTGCTTGCAACGATCTTTGATGAAGACAGTAGAGAGGCGATGGGGAAGGGAAAGAGTCTGATGAGGTCTGAAGAGTGATGAGGTCACTTTCTGATGTGTTCTAGTGAGGGCAGAGAGAGAGTAAAATTGTAAAAAGGAATGGGTGAACGGTCCTGGGGAAGTGGAAGACGCGGGTTGGGGTCTTAGGGAAGTGGAAGAGTTGTTGCATGCTCACTGCATGACTCCTTCAGTTATTGTTTGTTTTTTTAATACCCTATAATATGGAATTAAATAATACTTTGGGCCATGGGCCTGTGCCGACCCTGCTAACTTCACGAAGTCGGTATTATACGTTAAGGGCAGTGATTACACGCCTACCCCAGAGCTAGTAACATCTTTCTTCTTTTTAATTCGTTATATGCAAGTTATAAAGACTAAATATAGAGCAAAATTTTCAATAATCTAAAGGGTATATTGTTTTGTTATTCGTTGCCTATATTTAGTTTGATTCTATTTTCTCATATATTATCTTTATGCATGTTGACACTCGAAAAAGACAGAGCTCCCCATTCATCTTCAGCCGGTCTGAACAACGTCTAACTTATTGACATCTATAAAAGATAAGTCGAAGACAAGCTGATGACCAGAGGCAATGCAGCAACATGAACATTACTAATCCAATAAAGCAGATAGTAAGTCAAAGTTGCCTTTGAAGAAGACCTGAGCAGGCCTAGAGACACTAAGTTAGCTCAGTACTTAGTCTCACACGAGCCAAAGAGATGAACAATCTTACTTAGCTTCGCAAGAATTCCAACATATCTCTGTCATGGGCTAACTTGTAGCTTCGCCCTAGGGTTTTCCATAACTCCGCAGAAAGCTAGCTAACAGCTTCGCTAGACGCTCTGCAGAGCCACGTGAAAAACAAGCTAACTTATAGCTTCGTTGAGAGTTTACTCCTAGCTTCGCCAGAAGCTTCCCTTAGCTCCGCTACGAGCTTATTGGATTAGCCCCGCTGCGGGTCTTTTTATAGTCACCTTTGACCAATCAAATCTCCAGATGAGATCATGTTGATTGAAATCAAATTTGACAGTTGCTTGCCATGATCTTTTGACTCTCCCAATCAGGTGAGAAGATCAGAGGAGATCTCTTAATTAACTAGAGAGGATCAAGGGAGTATCCGTCGTTTAGCGGAGCGAATCAAGGGATTAGCACTACATGCTATTCTTAGCTTCACAGAAGCTGTTTCTAGCCTCGCAATAAGGCTACTTTCTGGATACAAAATAGATTGACTCAATCTGTTTTCAGATTTTTAGGGCGATTATACCCTGTTCTCCCTATAAATAACCTACGAGAGACGGGCAAGGAGAGAAGAGAGATGGGCAAGGATAGAGAGGAGATTGGCTCGAGAAGCAGCAAGAGGGCTCTACTCTGTTCTCCGATCCCCGAACCAAGCGAGAAGGGAATCCTATTAGGAGGCAGTTCGATCAGCTGACCGATCGTATCGTCAAAGGGATAAAGTGATCGCGCGCTGATCAGATTCCTACCGGCACATTTTCTCAGAAATTTCAGAGGAGATCTACCTGTAATTTTCTTTTCAATTACTTGTAATTTAGCTCCTCGATCTCTTGTGTAAGTTTTCCCCTTTGCAAAATCAATAGAAAACAAGATGGCGACTCCACTGGGGAATAAAGTCTTCTGGCGCAACAAGAAGACAGTGTCACAATGCGAAGGTCAGAATCCTAAGCCTGTTACTTTCGAAAATTTGGTCGTTCATTTCAACTAAGGAAAATTCGAAGAGCTATTCTCTGAAGGTAGTCCGGTGCTCCACACACGGAAGCATAGGAAGGTCTTGATGGCTAAGATTTCGGAGTAGAAACCAGCCCTAACTGGGCAAGTAACTGGACGGGCCTCTCCCAACTCCTCTCAGCCTCGCGCGAGGCTAGCCAGGTTCCCTGCGAACCTAAATCTCCTCTTCCAAAGCAGATGTGGAGGCCAAAACAGAAAGCTCCGTGTGAAGCTTCAGGCACAACTACACTACAGGCTCGCCTATCACACGAAGACAAAGGCAAAATGTTTGCCTGGTTCGCCGAGGCTATTAGCCGCAAGGTTAGAACGGCAACTATGCCTTCGCCTAATTCAGGAGCAGTAACTCCTCGCGCCAACCTTGTTCTCACAAGTGAAGTTGCTGATGCTGTGATAAGCACAGCGCCAGTAGCCCAGGGTACGTGCGAAGTCCAGGCCGCCATGCTGAAACTAAAGCACTTAGCAGTGCTAACCACTTCACAACAAGGTGGAGAACAAAGCACCACAGCGTGCTTTGCTCCCCGACTCCTCAAGATTTAAGTTCGCTCTTCGCAGCGGAGCTAAGGGATCGTCCCTGGGTACTGATAGCGGTGCTTATGCAGCTTCCAGGGCCTAAGGGTGCCCCAAAGTTCTTAGCCGTGAAGCTAGAGCTAAAGTACTATCTAGTGTCAATCACCTCTGCGTGGGTGATAAGAAGAACGAGGCATCATCCTGTGTTTCGGTTCCAAAGCTTGCGGATACCAAGTCCACCCCTCACAGAATTATGAGCAAGAAGGTAGTGTCAAAATTACCTGAACACATCAATGCGCGATCTACCCGAGTCTCTGCACTAAGTCGTTTAAGCTCGCCCAGGTCCGACTTGCAAGAGTTCTCAACAAGCAAACGGAAGTCGAAATTACTCCAGACTTGTCCCTCCTGTTGTTCAACAAGTGGGATGTCAGTTGGTGACGGTTCACTCAGTCCATTGACGGCTAGAACCAATCCCCGCCACTCCTCCAAACAGATAGTCAGTCTTTGATCGGCTATCGGTGTAGACTCCTGGTGAAGCATCGTAAAAGGAGCATATCGCGAAATCTACCAGATCTACCCTCTGCATTCGTCAATATGATCGAAAGGGGACGGGAACCGCATAGGGGCAGACGAGCGCCGCGTAGTGCTAACTCTCTCTCCTTCAGTTCTTCAGATTCGGACTATAGCCCGGGCTTAGGCCAAGTCTTGGTGCACGAAGAAGGTGTCTCCGAAACACCAGATCTAGAGTCGCAATACCTTACAGTTTTGAGCAACCATCCTCCTCAACTACAGCAACCGCACGAGAACTAATGAGAGGATTATTCAAATGGTCTGATGAGGAGGACAAAGACAGTGGGTATGCCTCTTCGACAATAATCAGCTCGATACGAACAGATAGAGTATCGGTGCATATGGCTGATAACGGTAATGATGAACTCCGTCGACAGTTGGAAGCTCATGAGCTAACCTTCAGGGCTCAGCAAGAAGCCTTAGATAACATTCAACAGATGCTCGCCCATCTCCTCACTAACTGGAGTCACAATGATACTGGGAGTAATCATAATGAGGAAGAACATCATAACGATGAACAACCCAAGACTGAGAAGTTAAAGGAAAGTTCTTCTATGGATGCTGAAGTTCTTAAAGACATCCAAGCTCAGATCGCATCCCTAACCCAAAGGGATGAACTAAAGAAAGTAGGGGCGGTCCGTCCTTACCCTTTGGAATGGGATTCAGTACCATACCCACCAAAATTCAAGCTGCCAACATTACATACTTATGATGGTAAGAGCTCGTCGAACCAGCATATCTATTACTTCCGTTCTCAGACCGGTAACGTTATAGACAATGATGCTATTATGGCTAGACTGTTCATTGGGCACCTTAAAGGGAGTAGTATTTGACTGGTTTCGAAGCCTTCCTCCGAGCTCTATCAATTCCTGGATCGACTTAGAAATTCGATTCCTTTCTCATTTCTACGAAGACGATACTGAGGTAACCATGGACAAACTCCTCTCTATCGTATAGAGGAAGGGCGAATCTGTCCATGACTACATTAAGCGGTTCAGAAACTTGTCTTTGATGTGCCCAGCAGAGATGCCATTGCCCATGCTCTTGCAAACATGCAGGTATAAACTTCCTGGACCAAGTGGAGATTCGTCTGGGGACTGTCAAAGCCCATACCGGGAAGGAACTAGTCGAACAAGCTGAGATAGCTGAAAAGTCTGTTAAGAAGTTTGAACCATCTACCCTAAAGGCAAATGGCGTATGAATAATAAGGGGCGTAGCGACATGGCCCAGTCTTCCTAAGCCAAAGGAAAAGACTATGCCTGTTGAATTATCGGGGGACATTCATTCGAAGGCCAAGAAGAGCGGCTTCAATAATTAGGAGTCTAAGTTTTCTCCGAAACACTACTCTTTTAAAGACGAGCAGGTGGTCGTAATATTCCATTTACTCCACAAAGGGAATAAATTGAAGCTACCGGATGCTCGACACCCTAATGAAGTGGGACGCACGAACGATCCCAACTATTGCCTCTTTCATAGGATGGTTCATCATCCTATTAATAAGTGCTTTGTCCTCAAGGACAAAATTCAAGCTTTAGTCGATGCCGGAGTTCTGACTCTGAAATCAGAACAAAAGAAAGTCACTGTAAATATGGTGATCCTCGAGTTCGGCAAAACACCAAAAGACACAGTTCCTGATGGGACCTTCCCAATCCCTGAAGCGCGGCTAGAAGTGAGGCATCCTTCAGCCAAAACTGAGAGAGGGTAAGGGTCTTATTCCCTTAACATTGGAAACAGGCAAAATCATGTGGATACACCCAGACCTTGCCCAAAATGAACAACGAGATTCAAAGAAATCCAGATCGAAAGGTAAATCTTACAATGTTATCTCTATCTTGCTGGAGGACGGCAATATGACATCAGCTTCTCTTAGTGATTCTGAGGGGGAAAAGTACGTTTGCACAGCGCAGGCTGATGTACCTCACCCGACAGGTACTCAATTCGAAAAATTATACTTAAAATAGTACGAGAAAGTTACTGACGAGACAACACATCAGACGACGTCAGTACAAATACCCACACTGGCTCCGCTCCCGACAATGGAAAAAGAGAAGCAGAAAGAAGTCCGGTTTGACCTGTCCTGAAGAAGCCTTCAGGCCCAGGACTTAACATGCCTTTTCGCTTTGACATATTGGCCCAGCTGGCTAATGCCCTAGCTCGTATCACCATACACGAGCTCCTTCGTCTCTCGAAAGAGACAAGAGAAGCACTTTGGGATGCACTGGCCAACTCAGAATCATTTCTGACATATACACCAGAAATCCCTAGGGGTGACACACAGCCCTCTTGCTCTGAATGTCATCATATACAATCGAAAGTACCTGCTATTACTTTCACAGCTGAGGATATGCTTCTCAAGGATAATAAGCACGATCGACATTTGTACTACAGAGGGTACATCGGTTCAACATGCATTGAAAGGGTACAAGTTGATCTAGGGTCTGCACTCAGCATCATACCCAAAGGCTCCTCTACTTCCTTGGCATACCACGATATCGGTTGTCTACAACCACTACAACAATATACGGTTTTAATGCAGGGAGTAGTCATCCACTGGAAAGATTCGACTCCGTTGCCAAATTGGGAGACTGAAATCAGAAGTGACGTGCTACGTCATTGACGCTGACACGTCATGAAACTTGTTACTAGGATGACCTTGGATCTACGCTAACTAGATTATTCCTCTACTCTGCACCAGTGCTTCAAATATGTTGAAGGTGATACAACAGTATGAACTGTCTTCGCTGAGAAGCAACCATTCAAAGGGGTAAAAAATTACTTTACTGATGATCTCCTATATCAGAAAGTCAGTGAAACGTTAAAAGAATCATTGCCTGACAACGATGATAGTAGCAATGAGGCAGATTCAGAGTCTGAGGGTGACACGCCAGCCACGTTGGTCAGTGAAACGATTATAGAATGTTTCAATAATCCTCAATGTAATACTCTTTCTGAGGATGATGATGAGTGGGTAATTAATGACAATGTTTCCTTGATTATCCTACGAGTTTTGAACTGTTTGAATCTGTTACGAATAGCTCTCTATACAAATTTTCTATTATGCACGATCAGCACAGCATATGATGAGAAAAATGGGATACAGCCTGCAGCGTGAGAATGGCCTGAATTTCAAAAAAGGAAGATGTGATTTTTGCATAATTTTGTGCCAAAAGAGGAACCAGCAAATTACTATGATAACACACGCAGGGGGTTGGGATACGTTACACCTCCACCACCTACAACAATTCAATCCAAAGAGAACAAACCAATCCATCACGCACTGCCTCTTCCTCCGAATGGCAATCGGAAGCCAGTGTGGGAACGTTATTCGAGAATCTCACCGTTAATATGACTTCAAGTAGCCAATTGGAGCCAGCGGAAGCTATTAATGTTGAACCATGGGCTCAGCAATTGGATTTCTAGTGGGAAAGATGATTCGAACAAAGCGAACCACCTACTGAAGACAAAGTGATTCAGGTTAACTTCGGTAGTCGAGATCATCCTAAAACCATCTTTATAAGTGAAAGCTTATCACTTACGGAAAAGGAAGAAATTGATAGTACTCGTAAGAAAGTATATCGATGTCTTCGCATGGAACTACGAAGACATGCCGGACTTGATCCACAAGTAGCCATGCATTGTTTGAATATCAAGCCTGACATCAAGCCAGTCAAACAACAACAACGACGGTTTCGTCCGAACATTATGGAAGCTATTGAGGCCGAAGTTCATAAACTCACACGTGTGGTTTCATACGGGAGGAATAGCATCCAGACTGGGTTGCTAATATTGTTCCTGTTCTTAAGAAGAATGAAAAAAATTGGATCTGTATTGAATGCCGCGATCTCAATATAGTTTGTCCTAAAGACGAATTCCATTGCCTATCACCGATGTCATGATTGATAATACCTACAGATTCGAAAGAATGTCCTTCATGGACGGCTTTTTAGGGTATAACCAAATTAAGATTTATCCAGAGGATGAGAAACATACTTCATTCCGGACACCGTTGGGGGTATATTGCTATACCATGATGCCTTTTGGATTAAAGAACACGGGAGCAACTTATCAGCGGGCGATGAGTATAATTTTCCGTGACCATCTCGAAAGGCGGTAGTAGAATGTTATGTCGACGATATTGCTGTCAAAATCCGCGATAAGAATAACTATCTTCCTGACTTGAGAACGATATTCTACATAATGCGGGCCCATCGACTGAAGATGAATCCGACAAAATCCCTATGGGGGTTTCGAGTGGCAAGTTCCTGGGATTTATTGTTATATCAAAAGGAATTCATCTTGACCCAGACAAAGTCAATGCCATTCAAAGCATGCATCGACCTAAGAATCTCAAAGAAAACTTAGGGGCCTGCAAGGTAAACTGGCTATATCAGAAAATTCATTGCAAATCTCTCAAGCCGCTGTCGACCATTCACCCGACTCATGAAAAAGGGGTGTCTTTTTTGTATGGGATCAAGTCTGTCGAGAAACTTACGAGGATATCAAAAGATACCTCACTAAACCTCTGGTATTAGTAGCTCCCACATTAGGAAAATCTTTCCTACTTTATGTGAAAGCTATGGAATATTTTCTCGGTGCTCTGCTTGCTCTTACTATTCAGAAGACACGACATTATTTGGTCGGCCAAACCATACATGTCATTTTTAGAGTGAACCCTTTGCGTCTCCTCATGACGAAATCAGGATCACTAAATTTAAGATTAGCTAAGTAGGCCCTCCTTTTATCTCAGTACGACATGCTCTTTGTCCCTCAGAAGGTGGTTAAAGGTCAGACGCTTACAGATTTCTTGGCTGCTCATCCAGTTCGGAAAGCTCAGAACTTCACGAAGATATTCTAGATGAAATCTTCGATTCTAATATAACTTCAGAGGATGAAGTATGGCAGATGTTCTTCAATGGAGCATCACGAATAGGCCCTAACGGCAAGATCATTGCTGGTGTGGGGGTTGTATTTATCTCACCACAAAATCATATCCTTCCTAGGACATTATCATTGACGGAATCATGTTCCAACAATGTGGCAGAATACAATACTCTACTCATTGGTCTTCAGCTCGTCCATAAAATGGGGGTACGCTACCTGAGGCTTATGGTGATTCAAAACTGATTGTCAGTTAGGTTAAAGGCGAATATGAGGTCCGTCACGGAGACTTGGTACCTTATTATCATGCAGTCATCAAAATGGCTAATTTATTTGATGGCTTTACGTCGGTCACGTGTCTCGATCCCAGAATACTAGGGCCGATGCTCTGGCTGCACTAGCGGCAATGTTAGCCTTACCAATCGACACAAAATATCACCTTACAGTAGCTGCTCGACACCTTATTTGTCCTAAACATGTGTTGAAAAACAAGAAGGTCTATAGCGTCTCGACGGATTTTGATTTGAGAGATTAGCGATTTTCCCTCATTGATTATGCTTTGCATGGTTTACTGCCGGATGACCCCAAGAAGAGGCGTCTATCCGACGAAGATCTCTTCATTTTTACTATGATCCAATAGTAAAGACACTCTACCATCGCTCATATGACGGTATTCTCCTCTGTTGCCTTTCTATTTCAGAGGCACAAAAAGTGCTTAAAGAAGTGCACGACGGCATTTGCGGAGCTAATCAGCGAGCTCCCAAACTTAAGGACCGATTGTACAGACTTGGATATTATTGGCCGACCATGATAGCCGATGCCATCCAATATGCATGAAGGTGTAAAGCCTGCCAAATCCATTCGGACTTCATACATCAGACTCCTGAGTTGCTCCATCCAAATGTTGCTTTGTGGCCATTTGAAGCATGGGGAATCGATGTCATAGGGTCGATTAGCCCCTCTTCAACAAAAGGTCACCAGTTTATCTTAGCAATAACTGATTACTTTCAAAGTAGGTGGAGGCCATACCGCTTGTGGAAGTTAAAACTTCTAATGTGGTTAATTTATCAAACACCATGTCATCATCGATTTGGTGTCCCTAGGCAGATCATCCATGATAACGGTCCTCAATTCGTGAGCTAGGTATTCTACTGGTCTTGCGACAGGTACCAGATTCAGAATGTGACATCAATTGCTTATAATCCTGCCGCTAATGGCTTGGCAGAAGCATTCAACAAGATAATTATTAAGCTACTCAAAAAATTCGTTTCATCAAATAAGCTGTAGGCTGTCTAAAGATCACTAAAAGACAAGTCACCAAAAAGCAGAGTTCCAAGCTCCAGACGCGGGGCTAAGCACAGCCCACTGCAGCATCAAGACGCGAGGGTCGAAACCCGCGTTTCAGCAGCACTGCAGCACCAAGGCGCGAGGGTTGAAACTCGCGTCTCATCTCAGCCAGCACTGCAGCGCCAAGGCGCGAGGGTCGAAAACCGCGTCTCAGCAGCACTGCAGCATCAAGACGCGAGGGTCGGAAAGCAGCACTGCAGCATCAAGACGCGAGGGTCGAAACTCGCGTCTCAGTAGCACTGTAGCATCAAGACGCGAGGGTCGAAACCCGCGTCTCAGCAGCACTGCAGCGCCAAGGCGCGAGGGTCGAAACCCGCGTCTCAGCAGTACTGCAGCATCAAGACGCGAGGGTCGAAACCCGCATCTCAGCAGCACTGCAGCATCAAGACGCGAGGGTCGAAACCCGTGTCTCAGCAGCACTGCAGCACCAAGGCGCGAGGGTTGAAAACTCGCGTCTCAGCTCAGCAGCACTACAGCACCAAGGCGCGAGGGTCAAAACCGCGTCTCAACAGCACTGCAGCACCAAGACGCGAGGGTCGAAAACCCGCGTCTCAGCCCAGGCAGCACTACGACACCAAGGCGTGTGGGTCGAAACCCGCGTCTCAGTTAAACTTCCCTTGTTATGGGGTCAATCACCACCCACATAATGAGGAAGTTAGCCCCCATGTGGAGTATTTTTAGGGGCCACGTTCACCCTGAAACCTCTATAAATAGCCCCGTCGCTATGACAGATGGGAAGGATACATACAGGGACACGGATGCATATAAAAAAGAGAGGGAGACAAAGAAGGAAAGAGAGTCCAACTCTTCAGTTAACTTGCTGCGTACAAGTTAATCTTGCCTACAATCTCTTTGAGATTTCTAGTTGACAAAGCTGTGTTACTTCGTCCACCATCCGAAGGGAAGATCACTAGAAGTTCTCGACGTTCCCCGGTCAACAGAAAACAAGATTCACTTTCCATCGCCACTTGAAGAACCCAGCACTAAACAAAAGGGAGATTCAAGACTCAACATCTTCTCTCCCTTATAGTCGGAGCATTAGTTTGTTGTAATTTTTCAATTGATTCAAGAAAATTTTACACCGAATTTCTCTCTCAGTACAAAACATAAGCGAGACTGGAACGAGAAGCTTAGCGAATGTCTTTGGGCCTACCGAATCACAGTTCGGACCCCGACAGGCAATACACCTTTGCCTCGTATACAGGTGCGAAGCAGTCATACCGTTAGAAATTCAGATGCCTTCATTACGAGTTGCCTTGATGACCAGAAAGACAAAGGAGGACAATGATCAGTTACGTCTTCAAGAGCTCGAAGCCTAGATGAGAAGTGATACAGGCTCAATGACATATGAGTTTTATCAAGCGCGAATCTCGAAGGCCTTCAATAAGAAGGTCAAGCAAAGAGTCTTTCAAAAAGGAGATTTTGTTTTGGCTGTCAGACGACCGATGATCATGACGCACAAAAACCAAAGGCAAATTTCAACCTAAATGGGAAGACCTTTGTGATAGAAACGGTCTATTCAAATGGAGCATATCGCCTTATGACTTAAGACGGAGACTTACTCATGATACCAATCAACGACAAGTTCTTAAAGAAGTATTATCCTTGATAAGATCCTTCTCATGATCAAGTTAACATTACACCTCTGATCAAGACCTTCATCGAGCCAACCGAACACCAGTTGTATCAAAGAAGAATCAAGGTTACAAATTCACTGTCAGCTAGTATCGAGCCGATCGAACGCCTTTGACATGAAGAAGAGAACAAGGCAGATGGCTTATTTAGCCTGGCTTTTCTATATATAATGATGGCATACCTTCCTGCTCTGGTTCGATCGATGAAAGCTCGACCCAACAACAAAAGGTTCGACCAAACAAATGAGTTTATTTGATGACTTATCAAGCCGAACTCATTGGAGAAGGTTCGTGATGCATTCTCTTGCAGAACCTTTCCACGATTTCCATGTTCATATCAAGACGGCAACCGACCAAATGGTAACTGATCAAATCAAAGACCAAAGGAGTTTAGCTGATGACTGGGCAAGCTGAACTCACTGAAGAAGGTTCGTGACACATCCTGATGTAGAATCTTTCAATATAGAAAACAAGATAAGGGTTGAAAGAGAGTCCACGAAGAATGATAATCTTCAGATCAAGATCTCACGGAATTCGTGTCTACTCCTTTAATCCCTAACTTACCCCCAGAGTGATAACCCAGAGGAAGCATCACGTTACTCGAGATAATAAAATAATCCAACGCCTCTAGCGGCTAAGGATAGAGGAAAATGTTGCCCTTTAAGCCCAACATAAGTCCTTGACAACTCATCATGCTGAGGGGGAATAGCACAGCTAGCCCGACTCAAACGGTAGTTGGTAAAGGCATATCAAATCCGTTGACAGCTGAGGATTGCTAAAAATCCTAAGAGACCTGTTCCCATTTGGTACCTCTCCAAAATCACTTACCAATTCCCATCCATGGAATGATAAGACCACATAGAAAGGTATTCATATCCTATTCGAAAAGACGAGTCTAACCTATCATGTTAACACTAAATCTCTGATAGTGAGACTCTGGCCTATTCCTCGACGTATAAAACAAACGTCCTGCGAATTTGGTCAACATCCCCAGTGAATAAACCCTGCTTATCATTCTCTTCAAAAGAATGACAGGTCCACTCAAATTACTATTATATTCAAATATCTCTAACAGTAAATGAATCCTTGTCAAGTTAACATCACACTTCTGACAAGTTACTTTACAAATCCCCACAGAGTTCTCTGACATATAAATCTTTCATGAGATTCATATTTCTTAGCTCCCAGCGAGTCTCTAGTAGACTCTTTTCAAAGGTTTATTATTTCCCGCTCAATCCCCAATAGACTTTCTTGGTTGTCACGTTAACAATTTGAAACATTAGATTTTTGTGGAAAAGTTTGAAGAAAAGATTCCTTCTGACAGAAAGCTTAGAAAATTCAACAGATTCTTAAATAGAATTATTGTCTGAATCTCTGTTTCCTAAGACATTAGTTCTTCTTTCCCTCTTTTCTCTACAGTGGATAATCCTCCTCCAAAGTTAAGACAAATATTCTCCCTGAAATTTGTCTTCGTCCTACTGTTTTGAAATCCTATGAAGGTACTGATTAATTACGGTTCGACCGTTACAGTGATTGGTAGTGCTATCTAAATACTGTGAAGCAGTGTTGTATCTTGAGAGATCAGAGCCAATAACCCGTTAGCACCGAAGAGGGGAACGTAATTGTCTTAAGAAGATTTGCTACATGCGTACCTCACTCAAATTGTTATATAAGTGAACTAAATTCTTTATACAAGGGTTACACATAAATATTTATGCTCATAAATATTACAGTATTTTGAGACTGACTAATACTAGTCTAATTGGTATTAACTAATAAAGGTAATTGAAAGGTGGTTTTGTAATTAAGAAATTTCTACTAATAAAAAATCTCTCACCTGATTTTACCGTCCTGGACAATTAGATCGTTGATATTGATTAGTTGTCAGATCGATTCCTGCACCTAACAATCTTAGACAATTAATCATTCTTGAAGCTACTTACTTCTGTACTGTTTAAATTATAGAAGATGTCTGAGACTAATCAAGACAGTACCAGTAAGCCATCAAACATGCAAATTCAGACATTGGTGTATGTTCCACTTCCTAACCGAAGCCGGAGAAGCCAGGAAAATTTGATGGCACTAGATTCAAGAGGTGGCAATAGAAGATGCTCTTCTA
The DNA here is from genome assembly GCA_038442645.1 of Agave tequilana. Taxonomy (NCBI): domain Eukaryota; kingdom Viridiplantae; phylum Streptophyta; class Magnoliopsida; order Asparagales; family Asparagaceae; genus Agave; species Agave tequilana. The sequence goes on along the minus strand of JAVJIF010028803.1, from coordinate 2,768 downwards.
CTTGACCACTCTGCATTTGGCTAAATTCCTGTAAGAGGATCCACTGGAACCCAAACTGATCGGGACTTAGTCCTTGTAGTCAATGCATGGAGCAAGGTGACTTCCTTTGCCGAAACTATATTTTAAATAGATTGGATGTCTCTCTTTACAATGTCTACAGTCCAATCACAACGGTAAAGAAGTTATGGACCAGTCTTGATAAGAAGCATAAGACTTAGGATGTCGCTGCCAAGAAGTTCTTCTAGGACGATTTTTGGAGTACAAGACGGTGAACAACAAGACTGTGATCAGTCAGGTGCAAGAGTTCCAACTTATCTTGCACGAGATAGAGGCTGAAAGTATGAATCTACCTGAAACTTTTCAGATTGCTACTACTGTGGAGAAACTCCCACCTGCGTGGAGAGATTCCAAGAAATACCTAAAGCACAAGCGCAAGGAGCTGAAGTTGGAAGATCTCATTGTGAGGCTTTGGAATTGAGGAAGACAACGAAAGTCTGAGAAAAGGAGCAAAAAACTCCTATGAAGCTCTAGGCCTGTCAATGGTCGGGTTCGGGGCGGTACAGGTGGTACCATACCCGGACCCGTTTACCCAATAGGGTACCATACCCATCCGTTTACCCACGGGTCCAGAAGGTCGGGTTTCATACCCGGACCCACTGTACCCGCGGGTCCAGACCCGTTTACCCAGACCCATAACAAAAAAAACATAAACAAATACAGTAACAAAAACACATGAAGAGAGGGAAAAAAATTTGTAAAGAAAAAGAAAGCATATTTTAATATCAATAAAAGATGAAATGCAACCAGGTGCAAGAGGTGGAGGGAAAATTTTCGATGAAAGACTCTAATAAAGAAAAAAATTTAAAGCAAGGCCCCCAAATTATTGGAAAAACACAACAATAAAAATCACCCTTAATCAACCAACAGTCTTCAACATTTAAAGCACAAAGGGATCATTTACTCATAGAGTCTTGAGAGGGTTTTAAATTATATTAGTATTATTTATATTTATGTTTTGAAATGGGTAAATGGGTAATCGGGTCTGGTTCAAGTAAAATTAGACCCATCCCATTTAATATTCGGTTATACGGGTATACGGGTAAACGGGTATGGGTCAGAGCAACCCTTTCCATACCCGCTTAATCGGGTCGGGTCCAGGTCAGGTCCGGGTCTGGACCCGACCCATTGACAGGCCTATATGAAGCCAAGACCAATGTGATCAAATACTCAAAGGGGAAAGCGTCCAAAGACTTGGAGTGAAAAAAGGCTACCCAAGGGTACAAAGAAAAGGACCAAGAAGGCATGAACAAGCGCTTTAAGGGACTTACTACATCTGCAAAAAGAAGGACACAAGGTGAATGAATGTCACAGTCGTCCCAAAAAGAGCAAGAAGGCCCATCCACAAGCAAACCTGACCGACTATGTGCCGCCAAACTTATCAACTGTAGTGTCAGAAGTGAATATAACAACAAACAATAAGGATTAGCGGGTAGACACTGGGGCTACTCGGCACATCTGCTCTAAGAAATTATATCTCTGATTATCAAAAGCTAGAGCATGATGAGCAACTGTTCATGGGCAACTCAGTCGTCCAAGGTTGAGGGAAAAGGAAATGTCATCTTGAAGGGACATCTGGAAAAAGGTTCACTCTAAATAATGTACTACATATTTCAGATATTCGCAAGAACTTGATCTCTGAATCAATCCTTAGTAAGGAAGACTTAGAATGGTTTTCGAATTAAATAAGTTTGTACTTACTAAGGGTGGGATGTATGTGGGTAAGAGTTATCTTGTGATGGCCTATTTAAAGCCAATGTTATTGTAGTAGACAAAAAGTCCGTATATCTGTACCCAAAGCTTATAAATAAAGAAAATCTTCTGTTTATTTGCTTGAGTCTCCTATTTTATAGCATGCTAGATTAGGGTATAAAATTATAAGTCCTTGTAAAATTGTCTAATCTAGGATATATTCCTAAATGCAACTTAAAAGAAATTTGCAAGTGTGAGATTTATGTTGAAGCCAAGGCAAAAAATTCATTTCATTCAATTGTTCAAAATCCAGAGCCTTTAGGGTTAATTCATAGCGACTTGTGTGACTTGAAATTTGCGCCAACAAGAGGTGAAAAAAAGTATTTTATTACTTTTGTTAATAACTGTACAAGATACTGTTATGTGTATTTTCTAAACAGTAAGGATGAGGCAATGAATATGTTCCTAACATATAAAGCCGAAGTTGAGAATCAACTCAACAAGAATATAAAAATTCTAAAATTCGATCAAGGCGGAGAATATATATCAAATGAATTCAGTGAGTTATGTGCTAACTTTGGTATAATCCATCAAACTACAGCACCATATACTCCTCAGCAAAATGGAATTGCTGAACGGAAGAACAGAATTACGAAGGAGATGGTCAATTCTATACTCGTAAGTTCTGAAGCTCCACAGAACTTATAGGGGAAGCTCTGTTAACTGCAAATTATATTCTAAACAGAGTACCATAAGAAACTTGGTCTTATACTATTTGAGTTATGACATGAAAAGTACTTCCTACCATTACCTCAAAATGTGGGGTGTCTTGCAAAGGTTCTTCCACCAATGAAGTTGGGAGCAAAATAATGGACTGCATATTCATAGGTTATGCCTTGAATAGCAGTGCTTATAGATTCTGGACATAAATCAGCAATACTAGAAATTCATATAAACATGATTATTGAATCTAGAGGTACGTGTTCTTTGAAAACTTCTTTTCATACAAACAGAAAGAA
>JAVJIF010028802.1:62500-64445 GCA_038442645.1 Agave tequilana | reverse complement strand
CATCCGGATGCTCATGCCTGTAACCTGCTCGACGAAATTCCCCAACGGGTCATGATTTACAACATGTTTCTTAGGATTGTCTTTTGTTTCTTCATTTCAAGGTATTGTAATGCTTTTACTGACCAGATTAACTATTTTTAAATCATTCTCTCAATGTTGTTTTCATTTATCTAATATAATGCAAATCTAAAATTTTGCTCAAGGAACAGGCAGTGCCCTCAGTAGAGAGCAGTTCGCAGGAAACATATGACTTCCTTCATCACACTCAGAAATCATGGATTTGTCTATTAGGTATGTGTCATTTTTATTGCAAACAGAGGATATTAATAATAGCATGCGATCAAAATGCACATGATTTACTAGTAACTACGCAAGAGTTTTTGCTTTCCTTTCTTCTTTATTCTACATGCATGCCTTATGAGACTAGGCCTATGAAGTACAGGACTCTTCCCCATTACTCTAAATAGCTCAAACCATGACTCTTCAGGGTACTTAAAGTCTGACTTGGCCACCATCATAACTGCCCTTCTTTAGTAAATTATAGGACCCCCTAACCCTCCTCAGGAAAAAAAATAAAATAAAATAAAAATTAAGGTATGCATGTAGGAGATTCTTAATGTTTTATGTGCTTAATGCTGTATTTTTTTTTCTTCTAATTTTTATGTTAGCTAATGTCATCCACATGATTTCATAAAGATTTTGAAACAAGGAAAGTTATTGATAACAGACAGGTCAAATGATTTTACTGGAGTAATGGTATTGGAGGAAAGGTATGAGTAAAGAAGCAAATATAACTGACATCTCTCAGTTTGATTTTGAAGTTAATTTTGCTATCTATGCAGAATGGTACATGGGTATGTTGTTCATTCCCAGAGATTGTTTTCAATCAAGGTCCGATATCTCGGTATTGTTACTGGTTTCAGCCATTTTGATAGTTCTAAATCAGAAGTATCGGGTTGTTGATATCAATGGCTTAAAATATTAATTATCTAATTAAAAATTACCAAAAAATAATGAAGATGATTGGAAGTTATTTTACATGTTTTTTTAGTAATTTGTGAAGATTAGATTTGGTTTTGATGAAATTTTATATTTGGATGGAAATGTTTTAAATGAATAAAAGATGTATAGTATAGTTTTCTGACTAAAGTGGTTTCTCTTAACGGCCTCATAGTCTAACTTCCATCAATATTAGCAAAATTCTACAAATTGCAGGTTTGTTGAAAATACTTGTACCTTAATTTATATAAAAAAAGGAAAAAACCCATCAATTTCTACAAAATTTCATATTAAATTTAAGTATTTTATGTAATTTATTTATATATTTTTTATCAAGTGTTTATATTCTCTATCTGGATAAATTTTGATTTGTTGTTTTCAATAAGTTTCATAATTTTTTATTTGTTTTCTTAAGTTTTATACTCTAACCTTGTGTGTATCATTGTTAGGAAGGTTGGTTTTTTATTGGTGCTGCCCAATACATTTCAATATTATGTGATTTCTCATTCTAGTATCATGAATTTGTCATTGACAACTTTTTAACTCTCTTTTCATGCAGCAAAAACGTTAGTACAAATCCAAGTTAACTGCAGTCAGGGGAGGAGATGGTTCAAAGTTATCGCGCATTTCTGTTATATATTTGGTGTAGGATTCCAGATATTACTGTTTTTTAATCATCTTTGTTTCTTAACACTATATGTCCTCTTTCTCTCTATTTGTTCTACGTTTCATTCACAACTCTTCTTTTATATCTATTTGAACTGTGGATAAATCTGATTATCTCCTCTTCCTTGTCACCTTCATGTCTATTGGAAGATTCAATTGTTATTTCTAGTATTAACAGTTAAATCTTATTTTTCTGGAGCTCTCTCTCTATAGCAATGTGACATCTGCACCTCCATCTAAGGGATAACATTGTTCATTTGAATGACAATGGTATCAGAAA
>JAVJIF010028802.1:0-57500 GCA_038442645.1 Agave tequilana | reverse complement strand
TCTCCTTTTCAGCCTGGATAAAATTTTTTTTTTGAAAATATAAAATCTTTTCAGATCAATGTTTCAGCCTGCGATAAAATTCTACTTTATAGTTTAATTTTTTTTGTATATAATGTAGTCAGAGTCTTTGGTCGCATTGTACATTTAAACTGCGACCTTAGTCAAAGTCTTTGGTCGCAGTGTACATGGTGAAATGCGACAAGGTCGCAGTGTTGTTATTGATAAAGATAGCCAGCAACTGCAATCTAGGGTTGCATTACATGGTCTGCGACTTTGGTCGCAGTACGTTAAGTAATTATTTTTTTGAATATAATGTAGTCAGAGTCTTTGGTCGCATTGTACATTTAAACTGCGACCTTAGCCAAAGTCTTTTGTCGCAGTGTACATGGTTAAATGCGACCAAGGTCGCAGTGTTGTTATTGATGAAGATGGCCAGCAACTGCAATCTAGGGTTGCATTACATGGACTGCGACTTAGGTCGCAATACGTTAGGTAGGTGTTTACTTTATATTAACATGCATAGCGCCCAAGGTCGCAGTGTGGTTTTATTAAGTGGTGAAATGCGACTTTGGTCGTAGTACGTTAAGTAAGTGTTGTTTTTTATAAGTGTTGTTTTTTGGATTAAGTCATTTTTTGAATCTAAATGAAAAATGAAAAGTTGTCTGTTGTGTGATGCGACTTGGAGTCAGTCCGTGAGACGCGACCGTCATAAAGATTTTATGAGATCTTTTAACGTCAAGTCTATGTTGACGAACCCCGCACCATTCGTTGTTTCCCGAAGCGGTTGTCCACCCGTCGGTTCTTCATTGGGTTTAGGCGTTAATGTCTTTTAATGCCAAACCGGCGCTGGCGGTTGGAGACCATTAATGCCGACGATTCTGATTAATGAACCATTAATTATGGTTATTATGGGCTGCCTATAAATAGGGCTCACGCTCTCCCTTTAACAGTCCATAATTAGACTGTTTCTTTCGAGAGCAATTGCTCTGAGAATTTCCGTCTTCTTCAGAGTCTCTAACAGGGGCCTGCCTCCATGGATGAAGATGACCCTATTGACGAAATTGATCGATGTTCGTCCACAAGGGAAGAAGTCATAGACCTCATCGTCCACAAGGGAAGAAGTCATGGTCCTCGTCGTTCACAAGGGAAGAAGTCATGATCCCTGACGAGGACTTAATCCTCACCGAGATCTGCTCTGACTTGATGCACCAGTCAAGCTTGCTGGTAACGGATGGTCAGAGGGGTATGGCGGCGGGGGATGTGGTGGGTAGCATTCCTTGTGAGGTCTCAAAACCTCCTCTCTTACCCCAGAAGTGACATCGAGGAAACTCCATGCTCACTGGATAACCTTCTGGTGAAGAGATGTTCATAAACGAAAGATTCTGCTGCCACCAGACCTCCAGGAGAAGATTGCTCTTAGTAGTCAACAAGGGCTCTTCTTGGCTCTTTTGATGTTTTGTCTTCTTGGATACTTTGATGTTTAGTCTTCTTTGTAACACTAAATCTTATTGATTCTGCTGCCACCAGACCTCAAGAAGAAGATTTCTCTTAGTCAACAAGGGATTTTTTGATGTTTAGTCTTCTTGGCTACTTTGATTTTTAGTCTTCTTTGTAACACTCAATCTTATTGATTCTGCTGCCACCAGACCTCAAGAAGAAGATTGCTCTTAGTCAACAAGGGATTTTTTTGATGTTTTAGTCTTCTTTTGTACTGCTGTATTTGTAACACTCAGTCTTATTGTATAAGAGATCGTTTTGTATCATTTGCACATGCCTGGAGATAAATGCCTGGACATAAATAAAAAGCATATTTGTTTTTTTTAATAAACTACGAACTTTTTCGCAGCCATGCATTGCAAACAAAACAACTATGATCATAGATGACACTGCGACCAAGGTCGCAGAAGATACATTGCAAACAGTAAGTACTGTGACCAGGGTCGACAGTGCGACCAAAGACTGCGACTAAGCAACTGTTGCGGTGACGTGTCACATCGTCGCAGTGTTGTTGTTGATTAAGACTAAAAACCAGCAATAGCGACCAAGATTGGAGATTATTTTTTAAGACTGCGGCCATCAACTGCGACCAAAGTCGCAGTGTTGTTGTTGATTATTTATAAAGAACACCAACTGCGACCAAGGTCGCAGTGATTTTGTTGATTAAGAGTAAAGAACAGCAACTGCGACCAAGGTCGCTGTGTATTTTATTAAGACTAAACAGCAACAACTGCGATCAAGATCGCAGTTTATTTATTAAGACTACGGTCAGAAACTGCGACCAAGGTAGCAGTGTTGTGTTGAGTAACACTAAAGTCCAGCAACTGCTACCAAGGTCGCAGTGTATTTATTAAGTCTGCGACCAGCAACTGCAACCAATGTCGCAACCTTTCATTTTAAAAATTTTAAGGGTGAAGTAATATAATTATTAACTGCGACCAAGGTCGCAGTGTTGTTAAGGATAAAGATGGTCGCAGTGTACATTGTTCAATGCGATCAAGGTCGCAGTGTTGTTGTTGATAAAGATGGCCAGCAACTGCAGTCTTAGGTCGCTTTACATGGACTGCGACCTTGGTCGCAGTACGTTAAGTAAGTGTTTTCCTTTAGATTAACATGCATAGCGACCAAGGTCGCCGTGTTCTTGTTTTATTAAGTGTTGTTTTGTATTAAGTCATTTTTTTGAATGTAAATGAAAAATGAAAAGTTGTCTGTTGTCTGATGCGACTTGGACCGACTCCGTGAGACGCGACCTGTCATAAAGATTTTATGAGATCTTTTTAATGTCAAGTCTACGTTGATGAACCCGCACCATTCGCTGTTTCCCGAAGCTGTTATTATGGGCTGCCCATAAATAGGGCTCACCCTCTCCTTTAACAGCCCATAATTAGACTGTGTTCATTTGAGAGCAATTGCTCTGAGAATTTCCGCCTTCTTCAGAGTCTCTAACAGGGGCCTGCCTCCATGGATGAAGATGACCCTATGCACGAAGAAGACCCAGAGCTTGATTGTCCTTTTTCAGGTTCGCTGGGCCTGTGGGAGAATATTTTGGCCGGTGAACTTGATCGATATTCGTCCACAAGGGAAGAAGTCATGGTCCTCGACGTCCACAGTTTTTTAGTACACGTGGACGTCAATAACACCACTGCTCTTATTCAACAAGGGCTCTTTTGATGTTTAGTCTTCTTGGTTCTTTTGATGTTTAGTCTTCTTTGTACTGCTATATTGTAACACTCAATCTTATTGTATAAGAGATCGTTTTGTATCATTTTACATGCCTGGAGATAAATGCCTGGACATAAATAAAAAGACCTCAATAACAACACTGCTCTTAGTCAACAATGGCTCTTTTTGATGTTTAGTTTTCTTTCTACTGCTATATTGTAACACTCAATCTTATTGTATAAGAGATCGTTTTTTTTATCATTTTCACATGCCTGGAGATAAATGCGTGAAAATAAATAAAAAACATATTTGTTTTTAATAAACTACGACCTTTGGTCGCAGTCATGCATTGCAAACAAAACAACTTGGACCAGAGACCACACTGCGACCAAGGTCGCATAAGACTACAGTGCAAACAGAAACAACTGCGACCAGGGTCGACATTGCGACCAAAAAACTGTGACCAAGATTGCAGATTATTTTTTTTAAGACTGCGTTCATCAACTGCGACCAAAGTCGCAGTGTTGTTGATTATTTATAAATACCACCAACTGCGACCAAGGTCGACATTTCAGTGATGTTGTTGATTAAGAGTAAAGATCAGCAACTGCGACCAAGTTCGCTGTGTATTTTATTACGACTAAATACCAACAACTGCGATCAAGGTCGCAGTTTATATTATAAAGACTACGGTCAGAAACTGCGACCAAGGTAGCAGTGTTGTTGATTAAGATTAAAGACCAGCGACTGCGACCTTGGTCGCATTGTATTTATTAAGTCTGCGTCCATGGTCGCAGTATTTCAATCAAAACATAGTAGTAAAAAATGTAATTCACACAAATAACTTTAGAAAACAGATTTATATATATTAAAAAGAAAAACAAAATACAATTTTTTAACTTCTAATCGTCGTCATCACCATAGTAATCAGATTCGTCGTCAAGAGTCATGCTTTCGTCTTCTGTATCGCTTTCGTCTTCTGTCTCTTCCTCCTCTTCAGGTACAGTCTCATCGTCGCTTTCTTCCTCTTCATGTTTGTGTTTTGGTTCATCAATGAACTCCCAGAAAGGGTCGTCTGTATCAAGCTCAGATTCTGACCCATAGCGAGACATTGTTTCAGAACTAAACATAAAATCATCATTTGATGATTGGCTTCTTTCCGGTGAAGACGGTGGTGATGGTGAAGACATTTTTTGAATGTATTTTCGGAACAGTGAGAGTAACGAGTTTGAGCAAAAATAACTTAGTATGTTTTTAATCCTTTGCTCATGACCCTTTATATGTATTTAATCCGGAATTCCAAAGGTTTAAGCTCTCGGACCACGTGAATATCTCTCAAATATATTTTCTATCTTTTCCCAAAAATTGTATACTTCCTAGGTGACTGTTCAGTTATCCAAAACAGTTTAAAAGTTAATACACTATAACTTTAAATTACTTTGAACTCCAAAACAGTACATTATTGCGACCAAAGTCGCATTGGGAACTGATAAATGATTAACTGCGACCATAAATGCATCCGTAGTAGGGTTGCGACTATGGTCGCAGTGTTTAAGAGCAGCAGTCGCAGTTTGGATATTTAATTAAAAGAGCTTATAAGTTAATATAGTGAGAAAGAGACCTTACAAAAAAAATAGAATTAAAAGCTTTTAAAAGAAGACAAAATATAATTGAATATCAGAAGATCAGGAAATCCTAATCCTCGTCATTATCACCATCATAAGCAGATTCATCGTCTTCATTCTTCTGCTCTTCCTCTTCATCACTTATTTCCTCATCATCTTGAGGTTTTTTTTGTTCACCGATGAACTCCCAGAATGGATCGTCTCTATCAAGCTCTTCGTCTGACCCATTGCTAGGAAGCGAGCCTACAGCATCAGAGGACATGCTTTCATCAAGCATGTCTCCGTCAAGTGGCAGAGGAATAATGTCTTCTTCACTAACGCACATGAAAAATTCATTATCATCATGAATAGGAGGATCAGTTAATACATTATTTGATGTAGTGAGATAGTCAAAAGGAGTGAAGTCCAGACTGGTATCAGATTCACTAGAATATCCTAAAGACAAAGGACCGGTGGGGGATTGATTGAAGTTAAATTCTGAGTGTTCAGAGGAAGAAGATGGGGAAGACATGATTCAAGAATGAATTTTTTTTTGAAAGTTTTTGAAATCAAATTGAAAAGGAAGAGCAAAATTATAGTTTTAGGTATGAGGTAATATATTAGTTACAAGCATTATATAAAGGTCAATATTGTGGAAGAACATGAATAGTAATAATAATTGTTACAGGTGAGGGTTGAGTATGGTAGGAAGTGGTAAAAAAACTAAATATTTAATTGAAGATTTATTGCTGGAGAATCCGAAGTACAAATTAACTTTTTATAGAATTGTTTGGCTATATCTTTAGATTACGTATGGTGCACATCTTTCCTTTCTCGAGATTAACATTAGTGCATCTCTTTTTTTCTAGACTGGTATTGTATCACGGTAGATATAATATTAATTACTTCTTTTACATAAGGCATGAGAAAGAAGATTGCGAATTTGGTCGCAGTACCGAAGGAGGTCGCATTGCTATGCGATAGCATTTTTTGTCTTGTATTCTTTATTCTGTATTAAGTCTGCGACCATGGAATGCTTTTTTACTTTTGAATGCTAGAAGTCGCAGTCGTCATTTAAAAGGGGTATTTTTGTCATTTTGATTCACGATTGTTTAGGCGGGATTTTTTGATTTTTTGTGGCGCCCACACTCTGCGACCGATGTGTGGCCTATATTCAGCCACGTCCCGCAGGCTGAGAAACTCTCTCAGCCCGCAGGCTGAGGTACAGTAAGCCCATATATATATATATATATATATATATATATATATATATATATATATATAATAAACACAAGTGAGTAGAGTAGAGTTGAGGGAAAATAAGGCAATCACAAACACGGGAGAATTATTTCGAGATTCGAGCGACTTGCTCTACGTCCCCGCCTTCACCGCAATGAAAGATTTCCACTAGTACGATACCGCAAGATCACTCAGTATCTCAACACCTACAAGTTTTCTCAAGAACTCTTAGATCCTCAAGCCCTCACTTATACCCCAAGAACACAATACATGAGCGGCAAGCTCACTCCGAGGCTGCAACCTCAATCACTCGATTACAAACAATGGAAACACTTGAGATCAAGACTCTTGATCCTTAAGAAACTCTCTTATAAGCAATTGATTCTTATGGAAAGATTTAGAAATGAAAGCTCAAGTTTATGTGAGAAAACTTGAGAATTTGAAATTCAAGATCTTGAGAAAACAATTAGAAAAACTTCTTTGAAGGTAAAAAAATTTGTAGTTTAAACAAAATTTCTCTCAAAACTTGTTTTCAAAGACTTAAACTTTGAATATAAACTTGAAAACCTTTTTTGTGAAATGATGGAATGCTAGGGCTCAAAAACTGTGTTATTAGGGTCATAAATAGTACCCATATTTATAGGTTTACTAAAAATAGCCGTTAGAAAAGTCAAAATCAGAAGATTAACATAAAATTCACGTTTTAGTTTTGAATAAACAGTAAATGGTTTAAATCAACTATTGACAGGCCAAAGGTGTTGTTGACAGCCCAGTGTGCAACGACTCTATTTTTAGCCATTGCGGAGCTCACCCGTTGACAGCCTAATAACCCTGTGACAGCAAACTGATATATCAATATATCAGTTATCTACAACTGATGAGAGCTGTCGACAATCAGTTCCAAAGCTGAGAAACTCTACTCTCTGTAAAACGCGTCGACAACCTTCTCTTTGGGTCTGTCGACTGCACTGTCATCAGAGCTGTTGACAACTCTATTAAACTGTCTACAGGAAGATTTAAAACTTAGAAATATTTTAAAAACAAGTTTCTCTAAACTTGTGTAAAACACAAAAACCAAATTAAACAAAGATTCAAACTCTTTTGTTTAACAATAAACTCAAAATTAAAACTTTTGTTCTTGGAAACCAACATCAAACTTGTGTGTGTATAAGTTTGAGCAATCAAAACTAATCTATACTTTACAAAAATCTAAACATACTTACAAACTAGAGCCTTCTTCTTGAAATACTTCTTCTTCATCTTGATTCAATCAATCCTGATTCTTTTGAGTTAGACTCCTTTTTGAGTACTTGATATGATCTTTATACTTGAGCTCTTGAATCAACACTAGTTAGCTTCAAAACTTGACTTTGAGTCTCTTGTTGAAGCTAAGCACTAAACTATGATTTTGAATAAATCTGAAGGTAAAACAACACAAGATCATTAGTATTATAACTAAATTAGTTAATCATCATCACAACTAGAGTGATAGGCCTATGGGCCTACAAATAAATCATAAAATATTTATTTTATTATATTGTTTTAATAAATAATCTTTGGAGTACTATTATTGAATATTAATAGATATACTTTTTAGAAAGTATTTTGTGGTTAGTTTATTTGATGATATTTAGTTATTTGATTATTGAAAACTAGTTATTTTTAATACTTAATTATAGACAATTGATATTTTGTAATCTTTAGTTATGGATTTAGTTATCTTAGAATATTTAATTTTTAGTTATAGACATTACTTATTTTAATAATATTTAACTATAAATGTTATATTGCATTTGATAATTAATATTTAATCGTATACAATAGATGTTTTCTAACATTTAATTATTGACTTAGTTAGTTAGCTTACAATACTAAAATAATTAATAGTAATATATATGCATTTTATAATTTTTCTCTTTGATATGTGTATGTGTGTGTGCAGCATCATAAATGAATACTGTGGTCCTATATTTAATTATGAACATAATTGTAGAAAAAAATTATAATTAATCATGGTTATTAATTATTTTAATAATATTTTAAATATGAATATTAGGTAGTTAATTATGATAGAACAATAAGTTAAATAGAAATATTAAAATAGTTAATAATAATCAATATGTCATAATTTGTACCAAATTAAATTTCAAATTTGCCCTTCAAAATCAGACATTTTGTCCCAACCCCAACCACAGTTCCAGTGAGACAAATGTCCAAATCCCACTCAAGAATCCCCATTGAATAGCACCCACATAAAGATTTCAGTTAGAGTTAAAACCTTAAAGAGCCAAAATACATTTCATTCTTCTAGGTCTTTTCGATGTACCTCTCATTAGTCAATGATTCCCCAAATTAAGTTGAATCAAAGTAGAAGAGACTAAAGGACCTCGGTGGTGTGGACACCATCATGAATTTAACAGGGACTGTTAGTGTTTACAAATAGGTTAGCATTATAATTTTCATTTATAACAAGTGTTTCCTCTTTTCTAAAGAAAAAAAAAATGTTTGCTTTTAACTTAACTAGTTCTTCACCGTGTCTTAATTGAGATTAGGAGAAAGAAGGAGACAAGGGAGAAACAAAAAAAACGGGGATTAGAATAGGTAGGATTATTCCAATAGTGCCTTAGGTTTAATACAATATTTGTAAAGTTTTTAAAGAAAATTATATTCATTCTAATAAGGTCGAAATTGATAAAGGGAATCATTAATTTATAAACAAAGCTCAAGAGAGTTTCACTATGTATCGAGAGTTTAAAGAGGTTCCATTGTAAAACTCTTGTTGTAATACCCCTCTCCCGGAATACGTACCTAGTTACGTATTCAGTCTTTCGATCGTATTTTCCGATTTACCATCCGTATTTGACCAATTTCAATTCCAAATATCATTTTCCAATATTTTAGATTTTATGTGATTTTCTGGAATTTTCTGGAATTAAAATGAATTTCTCCGAAACCGGTGTCGGCCAGTGCCGCTGACCGATTCCAAGATTTTTAACTCACAAACAGTTAGGAATTTCTAGATGGTCCTTTAGGCATTATTCCTTAGAATCATATTTTCAACCTACACTCTTTTTCTGGAGATTTATAAATTTATGAAAATTCCAACTGAGTCGGCAGGTGACTGATTCCGGGATTTTTAATTTTAAAACTACAAATTATTTCTTCAAACGAATTTCACCATGAGTCTTAAAATCTTATTCTTGATTTTTGGTAAAATTTTCAGACCAATCCGAGATACTTGAAATTCGGACCTTTTTTCATAATTGCAAAAATCCAAATTCCACTTCATTTCCACCTCATTTCCCACTCATCACTTCACCTAACCCCACTCACTCTCTCCCTCTCCCACAGCCGGCCAAGTGGCCAAAGAGAGGACACTCACCTCACCCCTCCTTTTGCAAGATAGCCCCTCACATCCACCAAAATGTCAACCCTTCACATAAATCCCAACATATAAATTCCTTCAATTGCAAATTTCCCCTTTCCTTCTCATTTCTTCATCAAGAGAGGAATTGCAAAATCCCCTTCTTCTTCATCTTCAACCAAACCCTAACTCCAAGCACCCAATCCCTTCACTTCCACCTCAAGATCACAAGAGATTCACCCAAGGCTTCATCAAGGCAACTCCAAGGGAGAATCCTTCAACCTAGCTTCAACTACAAGTTGTGGATTGGAGCCAACACCTCCATCCTTGGATCAAGCTTCAGATTTGACCCCTCCAAGTGAGTTCTTACTCACCAAGACCTAGTTCACACATCACATACTTGAAGTAGAAATCTTTGTTCACTTGCACACTAAAAATCCTATTTTTAGGTCATCTAAGCTCAAATCCAACCATTCCAAGGGAGTAATTCACTCACCAAGACTTGTATTAGCCTTAGAGCACTGTATTTACACTTCTTGTACACTTAGGTCACCTAAAACCAGGAATTTAGCCATCAAACACGTTTCCAGAATTTCTGTCCTGTACACTGATTTTCCCCACTATTAGTCGACTTACCATAAGACCTAGTCGACTAGAACACTTAGCTGAAATTTAGTTTTTCTGGAAAACACAGCATTAGTCGACTTGCCCAAAATATCAGTCGACTAATAAACTCTCTGGAAACCCATATTAGTCGACTCCTGAATCCACCTAGTCGACTAATCCATCCTGGACCAGAAAACCCAACTTTCTGTATCACAGACCTAGACGACCGAAATATCTGTTAGTCGACTAGTGCTTCCTATTAGTCGACTAACCCTCTTACCCTAGTCGACTAGCATGCACTGAAACAGAATTCCAACACTCTGTATCCCAGTTTTAGTCGACCAATCCAAACTCCTAGTCGACTAGAAACCCTATTAGTCGACTAACCATTACCCCTAGTCGACTAATCCTGGCTGTGTGTCATAGTTAATTTCTGTTCTAAATTTAGTACCTATACTTGTTACATGTGTATTATTTCCTGCTTGTTCATGCTTCAATACTAGCACTACATGACATATAACTGAATGGATGCATCTCCTATTGCCTCATGACTTGTTATTGTATATATTCGTTTCATGGCATGTTAAATAGCAACATCACCACCTATCATGCCATCTATTATAACAAAGCATGATACACCGGACTTTTACATAAAATGCACCAACTTACACATGGGTCAGGGGGAAATATGCGGATATCGATATGTGTTCGTGTTTACAGTGGTATTAGGATGTGCACCATGTTTCCGGTCTTACCTGTGGTACTCCAGGGGACCGAGGGGAGTGCTTCCTCCCTTTCCTGTTTACTGTCATGACAAGGGCATACATAAGACCCTCCTGTAGCCTAGCGGCAGGTTCCGTCTTCAAGCAACGGAACAATACTGGGCCGTGGTCCCGGGCATGCACGGGACACACTGTAAACATAGTTCGTCGATACAACCGCTGTTTCCAATAACAACCTTGTCATACTAGGATATGGATCTATGTGCTCTGGGACGCTGGGTCACATAGCTAGAT
The DNA here is from genome assembly GCA_038442645.1 of Agave tequilana. Taxonomy (NCBI): domain Eukaryota; kingdom Viridiplantae; phylum Streptophyta; class Magnoliopsida; order Asparagales; family Asparagaceae; genus Agave; species Agave tequilana. The sequence goes on along the minus strand of JAVJIF010028802.1, from coordinate 46,512 downwards.
ATCACAGTAAGACAAGTAATAATAATAAGACATTCATTGTAGATTTATGGCATATGTCTTTATCTTATTTAGCTTACATATCCTGTTATGCATTGTTACTTAGTGCTACTTCTTCATCTCTATTCATGATCCTTGCCACTTGGCTATCTTTTATTTGTTGTATTGTGTCTTGACCCTTTGGATTTGCATATTCAGCTTCCGTGGCCTGGAACGAAGTGGAGCCTTCCACAGAGGACTTGGCTTACCTAGGAGAGCAGGCTGACCAGCTCTAGATCTACCCTGCCCGACACTTCTTTTTGGTTCACGGATCTCCATCCTTGCGTGAGCACTTTTGTATTTTTGATTGTATATCGCTCTTTCTGGACTTGGGTTGTGATAAAGGACACTTGTAAAGTGATTTTGCTTATCATAACTTGTATAGCTTTGTATTTATCTTTTGTAAGTTGGCATATGAATATACCACGCTGTGTGTTGTACTCTGATACTTGTTGTACTTATGCTTAGCGTATATACGTGGGGACACCATCTGACCTACGTATATGCGTTGCAGTGACGTTCCCGTATCCGTGGGATCGGGGCGTTACAGGTTGGTATCAGAGCCTAGGCTCTCAAACCTAAAAGTACAACCAAGTAGCAAATTCTAGTGATTTGCTAATGCCAACTACAAATGTACAAAGTTATATAGTCCTTCTTGACTTCGTCCTTGATTCAATCCTCGTATCCTAAACTCCTTCCCTTTGTTTCCAATTCCAGATCTTATCCCTTTCGGTATGGAGAGACGTTCGGGTCGCAACAATGTCGGGCAAGTACCGAATGGACCCGTAGGAGGAGAGGGTGCTGATATCCTGAGGATCATTCAGACTATGCTGGGAAACCAGCAACAGCAGATGGAGGATCAGCATCAGCAGACTGAGCTCCTCAGGCAGGAGTTGGCAGCCCCGAAGGAGCCGAAGCCGGGGAACATCTCAGACTTCCGACGGCTACAGCCGGCCGTATTCACGGGAGTCGAGAGGCCATTGGAGGCTGAGCAGTGGTTAACAGACACCACCGATCTGCTGAACGCCGCCAGGGTGCCTAAGGAGAACCAAGTGGAGGTTGCAAAGATCCAGCTGAAGGACATAGCCAGGACTTGGTGGCTTGCAGAGGAGGCTCGCTTGAAGAAGCCTATCTCTTGGGATACATTCTCCAAGAGCTTTTATAGCAGGTTCTTTCCCGCCACTGCTCAGAAGGACATGGAGGAGCAGTTCATCAGGCTTCAACAGGGGAACAGATCCGTGGATGAGTATGCTGCAGAATTCCTCAGGCTGAGTCGCTTTGCCCCTTACATGGTGTCAGATGAAGAGAAGAGGGCAAGCAGGTTTCAGCAGGGTTTACAGATGGAGATCCAGATGTTTCTGATGCCCCAGCAGCTGAAGACCTATGCTGAGGTTCTCACCATCGCTCGAGAGGTGGAGCGTGGGTTTCAGAAGAAGCAAGAGAACCAGGCCATGAAGAGGCCGTTTGTGCCGGTGGGCAGAGGAGGACCCTCCAGAGCAGCGAAGGTCCAGGCCAGGCAACCATTCAGGGCAGTTCCTTACCAGGTGGCTCGACCAGGTCTTATCTGCGATTTCTGCCAGAAGCCAGGACACTCCCAGCAGAATTGCCGGAGGGCAAACGGATGGTGTTTGGTGTGTGGAGCACGAGACCATGCCGTGGAGACCTGTCCACACAGGAGAGTGGGGTTTGCTACCCAAACCTTGCCGGCACCTCAAGGGCAGAATGGACAGAGAGCACTACCAGGGCCAGTTGGGCAGAGGCACCAGGGACCAGTGATGAGGAGAGCTCTTCCCCTTCCTCCGCCGCATGTTGCTCGCCCAGTGCAGAGAGGAGCCCGGACAGCAGCAGGGCGTGGCAGAGGTCAGGCCTACAACCTGACAGCAGAGGAGGCTGAGGCTTCAGAGGAGGTGATTACAGGTAACATCAGGATTCATTCTATACCTGTTCTCGCACTCTTCGATTCAGGTGCATCCCACTGTTATATCTCCGACCATTTTGTGGCTGTTCATTCCATACCTGTTAAGACTTTAGACCACAAGTGGGAGATAAGTACCGGGAATGGGGTAGTTATATCTTCTAGAGTTTGTGCTGACTGTCCAGTGGAACTTTGTGGGAAGACCTTGGCCATAGATATGCTCGTACTAGACACCAAAGGGTACGACGTAATCTTAGGCATGACCTGGCTCAGTCAGTACTATGCAGTGATTGACTGTAGAGGAAGGAAGATCAATTTCAGAATCCCGCATCAGCCGGAGTTCCAGTTTAGTGGAGAGGTGAAGCCTGCTAAGAGGAAGATTCAGATGACCACTTCGGAGGTCTGAAGGGAGTGCCAGTGTGGGATGAATTTCCAGAAGTCTTTGCTGAGATTTCAGGACTTCCACCGGAGAGGATAGTGGAGTTCTCCATTGATACAGTTCCAGGGACAGCTCCTATATCTAAGGCTCCGTACAGGATGGCACCGGCAGAGTTGGAGATCTTGAAGAAGCAACTGCAGGAGTATTCGGACAAGGGATTGATTCGGCCAAGCACTTCACCATGGGGAGCTCCAGTACTCTTGGCGAATAAGAAGGATGGTGGTAAGAGACTTTGCATTGATTATAGGGAGTTGAACAAGGTCACCATCAAGAACAAGTATCCCTTGCCTCGGATTGATGACTTGTTTGATCAGCTTCATGGAGCCCGTGTATTTTCTAAGTTAGATTTGCAGTCGGGTTACCATCAGCTGAGGGTGAAGAAGGAAGATGTTCCGAAGACGGCATTCAGGACCCGATATGGCCACTATGAGTTTCTGGTTATGCCTTTCGGAGTCACAAATGCCCCTACAGTCTTCATGGACTTGATGAACCGGGTGTTCTCTCCTTACCTGGATCAGTTTGTGGTGGTGTTTTTAGATGACATTCTGATCTATTCTAAGAGTTATAAGGAGCATGCAGAGCACTTGAGGATTGTGTTGCAGACACTTCAGCAGGAGCAGCTTCATGCCAAGAGGAGCAAGTGTGAATTCTGGTTGGACAGCATCGCTTTCCTTGGACACATAGTTTCAGCAGAAGGAATTTCAGTTGATCCTAGTAAAGTCCAGGCAGTGCAGAATTGGCCAGTTCCGAAGACGGTGACTGAAATAAAGAGCTTTCTTGGACTAGCCGGATATTACAGGCGCTTTGTCCAGGATTTCTCTAGACTTGCAGCTCCGTTGACCAGGCTCACCAGAAAAGGGGAGAGATTCATATGGACAGAAGATTGTGATGCAGCATTTGAGCAGTTGAAGCAGAGGCTTATCACAGCCCCAATCTTGAGGACTCCTTCAGGAAGAGAGGGATGGTCATTTTCTGTGATGCATCAGGTAAAGGCCTGGGGTGTGTGCTTATGCAACATGATCATGTTATAGCATATGCATCTAGGCAGTTGAAGCCTCATGAGAGGAATTACCCAACTCATGACTTGGAGTTGGCAGCTGTGATATTTGCTTTGAAGATCTGGAGACACTACCTTCTGGGAGACAAGGTGTTGATATACACTGACCACAAGAGCCTCAAGTATATTTTCTCACAGAAGGAGTTGAATATGAGGCAGAGGAGGTGGTTGGAGCTTATGGCGGACTATGATATTGACTTGCAGTATCATCCAGGCAAGGTCAATACAGTACCGGATGCACTGAGCAGGATACCAGAGAACAGAGTGCTAGTCCACCTCACGCAGCAGAGGGAGCTGATTCAGGAATTCATCAGATTGGATTTGATGTTAGTGCAAGGAGGTGATAAGGCCGGGCAGTTCATGGCCTTACAGATCCAGTCATCATTGATAGAAGAGATCAAGGAAGCTCAGAAGGAGGACCCCAGATTGCAGACATTCAGAGCTCAGGTGGAGGCTGGATTGAGGACGGATATCTGCATTCACCCAGATGGTGCATTGTATTTTGGAGGTAGACTTTGTGTTCCCCAAGGGGAAGTCAGACAGAAGATTTTGGAGGAAGCTCACAGTTCAGCTTATTCTATACACCCTGGGGGAAACAAGATGTACCAGGACCTGAAGAAGCACTTTGGTGGAATGCTATGAAGAGAGAGATAGCCCAGTTTGTTGCCAGGTGCTTGGTTTGCCAGCAGATAAAGATCGAGCATCAGAGACCAGCTGGACTTCTTCAGCCTTTGCCAATACCCGAATGGAAGTGGGAGCATATCACCATGGATTTTGTGACGGCATTACCTCGGAGTCCCAGGGGTAATAATGCTGTGTGGGTTATTGTTGATCGCCTCACCAAGTCAGCTCACTTCATACCATTCAGGGTCGGCCAGTCAACAGAGGTTCTGGCAGATAAGTATATGAAGGAGGTGGTTCGTCTGCATGGAGTTCCAGTTAGTATTGTGTCAGATAGAGACACCAGATTCAGATCTCACTTCTGGGAGAGTCTCCAAGAAAGTCTGGGAACTCGTCTGAAATTCAGTACTTCTTATCATCCTCAGACAGACGGACAATCTGAGAGGACTATCCAGATCCTTGAAGATATGTTGAGGGCTTGCATGATTGACTTTGGGGGATCTTGGGAAGACCATCTTCACTTGGCTGAGTTTTCATATAACAACAGCTACCAGGCAAGTATTAAGATGGCACCCTTTGAGGCATTGTATGGTAGGAAGTGCCGATCACCGATTTGTTGGGATGAAGTCGGAGAGAGGAGTCTTTGGGACCTGAGATTCTGGTGCAGACTACAGAGAAAGTCAGGGTTATCAGAAATCATCTCAGGGCTGCTCAGAGTAGGCAGAAGAGTTGGGCAGACACTCGGAGAAGGCCATTGGAGTTCCAGGTTGGAGATCATGTATTCTTGAGGATATCACCTACCAAGGGAGTGATCCGGTTCGGTGCTCGTGGAAAGCTAAGTCCGAGGTTATTGGCCCATTCGAGATCCTGGATCGTGTGGGAGATGTGTCCTATAGATTGGCATTACCGCCATCTTTGGACGGGGTGCATAATGTCTTCCACGTGTCTCAGTTGAGGAAGTATGTCAGGGATGACAGCCATATTCTGGATCATTCCGAGCTGGAGCTACAACCTGATTTATCATACCAAGAGCAGCCGTTGGCCATCCTGGATAGGAGTGTCAAGACATTGAAGAACAGAGCTATTCCATTGGTATTGGTGTCATGGAGCAGGCATGCGCCAGGAGAGGCCACTTGGGAGCGTGAGGACGTTATCCGGGAGCGTTATCCTCAACTCTTCACACCTTGATTGGGTAAGACTCTTTTCTTCTACTCTTCTTTACCGTTATCTTTCCTTGTATCCATATCTATCTGTTGCTTTTCCTGTTATCTTTCACCTTATGAAATTTCGAGGACGAAATTTTTGTAAGGTGGGTAGATTGTAATACCCCTCTCCCGGAATACGTACCTAGTTACGTATTCAGTCTTTCGATCGTATTTTCCGATTTACCATCCGTATTTGACCAATTTCAATTCCAAATATCATTTTCCAATATTTTAGATTTTATGTGATTTTCTGGAATTTTCTGGAATTAAAATGAATTTCTCCGAAACCGGTGTCGGCCAGTGCCGCTGACCGATTCCAGGATTTTTAACTCACAAACAGTTAGGAATTTCTAGATGGTCCTTTAGGCATTATTCCTTAGAATCATATTTTCAACCTACACTCTTTTTCTGGAGATTTTATAAATTTATGAAAATTCCAACTGAGTCGGCAGGTGACTGATTCCGGGATTTTTAATTTTAAAACTACAAATTATTTCTTCAAACGAATTTCACCATGAGTCTTAAAATCTTATTCTTGATTTTTGGTAAAATTTTCAGACCAATCCGAGATACTTGAAATTCGGACCTTTTTTCAATAATTGCAAAAATCCAAATTCCACTTCATTTCCACCTCATTTCCCACTCATCACTTCACCTAACCCCACTCACTCTCTCCCTCTCCCACAGCCGGCCAAGTGGCCAAAGAGAGACACTCACCTCACCCCTCCTTTTGCAAGATAGCCCCTCACATCCACCAAAATGTCAACCCCTTCACATAAATCCCAACATATAAATTCCTTCAATTGCAAATTTCCCCTTTCCTTCTCATTTCTTCATCAAGAGAGGAATTGCAAAATCCCCTTCTTCTTCATCTTCAACCAAACCCTAACTCCAAGCACCCAATCCCTTCACTTCCACCTCAAGATCACAAGAGATTCACCCAAGGCTTCATCAAGGCAACTCCAAGGGAGAATCCTTCAACCTAGCTTCAACTACAAGTTGTGGATTGGAGCCAACACCTCCATCCTTGGATCAAGCTTCAGATTTGACCCCTCCAAGTGAGTTCTTACTCACCAAGACCTAGTTCACACATCACATACTTGAAGTAGAAATCTTTGTTCACTTGCACACTAAAAATCCTATTTTTAGGTCATCTAAGCTCAAATCCAACCATTCCAAGGGAGTAATTCACTCACCAAGACTTGTATTAGCCTTAGAGCACTGTATTTACACTTCTTGTACACTTAGGTCACCTAAAACCAGGAATTTAGCCATCAAACACGTTTCCAGAATTTCTGTCCTGTACACTGATTTTCCCCACTATTAGTCGACTTACCATAAGACCTAGTCGACTAGAACACTTAGCTGAAATTTAGTTTTTCTGGAAAACACAGCATTAGTCGACTTGCCCAAAATATCAGTCGACTAATAAACTCTCTGGAAACCCATATTAGTCGACTCCTGAATCCACCTAGTCGACTAATCCATCCTGGACCAGAAAACCCAACTTTCTGTATCACAGACCTAGACGACCGAAATATCTGTTAGTCGACTAGTGCTTCCTATTAGTCGACTAACCCTCTTACCCTAGTCGACTAGCATGCACTGAAACAGAATTCCAACACTCTGTATCCCAGTTTTAGTCGACCAATCCAAACTCCTAGTCGACTAGAAACCCTATTAGTCGACTAACCATTACCCCTAGTCGACTAATCCTGGCTGTGTGTCATAGTTAATTTCTGTTCTAAATTTAGTACCTATACTTGTTACATGTGTATTATTTCCTGCTTGTTCATGCTTCAATACTAGCACTACATGACATATAACTGAATGGATGCATCTCCTATTGCCTCATGACTTGTTATTGTATATATTCGTTTCATGGCATGTTAAATAGCAACATCACCACCTATCATGCCATCTATTATAACAAAGCATGATACACCGGACTTTTACATAAAATGCACCAACTTACACATGGGTCAGGGGGAAATATGCGGATATCGATATGTGTTCGTGTTTACAGTGGTATTAGGATGTGCACCATGTTTCCGGTCTTACCTGTGGTACTCCAGGGGACCGAGGGGAGTGCTTCCTCCCTTTCCTGTTTACTGTCATGACAAGGGCATACATAAGACCCTCCTGTAGCCTAGCGGCAGGTTCCGTCTTCAAGCAACGGAACAATACTGGGCCGTGGTCCCGGGCATGCACGGGACACACTGTAAACATAGTTCGTCGATACAACCGCTGTTTCCAATAACAACCTTGTCATACTAGGATATGGATCTATGTGCTCTGGGACGCTGGGTCACATAGCTAGATATCACAGTAAGACAAGTAATAATAATAAGACATTCATTGTAGATTTATGGCATATGTCTTTATCTTATTTAGCTTACATATCCTGTTATGCATTGTTACTTAGTGCTACTTCTTCATCTCTATTCATGATCCTTGCCACTTGGCTATCTTTTATTTGTTGTATTGTGTCTTGACCCTTTGGATTTGCATATTCAGCTTCCGTGGCCTGGAACGAAGTGGAGCCTTCCACAGAGGACTTGGCTTACCTAGGAGAGCAGGCTGACCAGCTCTAGATCTACCCTGCCCGACACTTCTTTTTGGTTCACGGATCTCCATCCTTGCGTGAGCACTTTTGTATTTTTGATTGTATATCGCTCTTTCTGGACTTGGGTTGTAATAAAGGACACTTGTAAAGTGATTTTGCTTATCATAACTTGTATAGCTTTGTATTTATCTTTTGTAAGTTGGCATATGAATATACCATGCTGTGTGTTGTACTCTGATACTTGTTGTACTTATGCTTAGCGTATATACGTGGGGACACCATCTGACCTACGTATATGCGTTGCAGTGACGTTCCCGTATCCGTGGGATCGGGGCGTTACACTTGTATTGCTTCTCAGCTTAATAAGATTTTCTCCCCATCTTCTCTCAAATCTTGTGTTTTTTGATTTGTGTTTGCGTGTTCATCCTCCTGTGGTGATATAGATATACTGCTTCTTATGTTAGATTGCTTGGGGTTTTCGCGACATCTTTTATTGTTTGGTGATCCATATTACAACACACTTCTCCTTTCACTCTTGTTGTACATTCTTCTCATATTCTTTACTAAGAGAGCGAGTTTCATCCTCTTATTGTTCATCTTCGAAGGCGGTAGGAGTGACAACACATTCTTCTTGTGTTCTCCTGGGGAGGCCTTGAATGCAACACTAATCTTCTTATGTGGCTCTTGATCTTTTCTTGCCTTCATCTATATTTCATGGGTCTTCAAGTTCCTCACGAAAGTGGTGAAGTCAATTTCCTCTTTGTCGTTGAGATCTTTTAAGGTGATAGTTTTTACCTCCTAAGATTTGAGAAGTGCTCTAAGAATCTTTCGCACTTTTTGATCATTTAAAATTGGTTTACCTAAATAAACAAGTTCATTAGTAATAGTGGTAAACCGGGTAAGTATTTCATCAATTGACTCACAATCAAGCATATAAAATTTGTCATATTGTGAATTAAGCAAATCAATTTTACTTTTTTCACTGTGAAGTGCCTTCATGTGTGGTGATCAAACATTATCATATATCATCGGCCAATGTGCAATTGATGACCCGAAATAGATCATCATCATTGGGTGCTTGCATCAAAGTATATGATGCCTTTGCATTAGCTTCATATTCTTTGATGGTGCTATCGGACCAAGTGTCATTATTACCAAATGCGGGTTCAACAAATTATTTTATAATTGCTTTGGTCACTCTACTTCCTTGTGATCTAAGGAAGAGAGACATCCTCACTTTCCAAATAGGAAAGTTGAGACCATCAAACTTGGGTGGACAATCAATAGATCTATTGGCCATGTGTGGGTAGAAAAAATAGTGATTAGCAAAAATAAGATCTCTCTATGGTGGTTAAATCAAATGTCAAAAGCACTAGCTCTAATACCAATTAAAATTACCTAGAGGGGGTGAATAGGTAAAGTGCTAATCAAATGCGAAATTTAAAATTTTAACTACTAAAAACTATTACACAAATAGTGACAAAGAAGGGAAGCCAAATTCCCGGTAAATAGCTCTAGAACTTCTCTTTACGATTCCTCTTGAATAAGAGTTAAGGTGCTTTAATAGCATTCTTATTTCAAACAAGTGTAAACATGCAAACTATATCAAGCATAAAAGATAGATAATTATCAGCAAGCGATATGTGTGTGTGTTGGTAATCCGGTGAGAAAACTAGCTTAGGTGAGAAGATGAGAAGGGAGCATATGAGCCATAGTATTATCTTTGGGTGGTCAATATTAGTTATTGGGTTGGTTAAGTTAGTTTTGAGTTGATTAATTTAGTTTTTGGGTTTTAGTTTTATTTCCTCCAAATTTAATCCCAACCACCCAGAAACTAATCCGACGGTTCCAATGCTCCTTTCTCATCTTCTCACGTATGCTCGCTTTCTCACCGAATCATTACTATATATATAAACACAAATGAGTAGAGTAGAGTTGAGAGAAAATAAAGCAATCACAAATAAGGGAGAATTATTTTGAGGTTCGAGCAACTTTCTCTACGTCCCCGCCTTCATCGCAATGAAAGATTTTCTCTAGTACGATACCACAAGATCACTCAGTGCCCTAATACCCACAAGTTCCCTCAAGAACTCTTGGACCCTCAAGACCCTCACTTGTTCCCGTAAGAACACAATACAAGAGCCCGCAAGCTCACTCCGAGGCCGCAACATCAATCACTCGATTACAAACAATGGAAACACTTGAGATCAAGACTCTTGATCCTTGAGAAACTTTCTCACAAACAATTGAATCCTATGGAATAGATTTAGAAATGAAAGCTCAAATTTATATGAGAAAAATTGAGAATTTGAAATTCAAGCTCTTGAGAAAACAATTGGGAAAACTTCTTTGAAGGTAAAAAATTTGTAGTTTAAACAAAACTTCTCTCAAAACTTGTTTTCAAAAACTTAAACTTTGAATATAAACTTGAAAATCTTTTTTGTGAAATGATGGAATGTTTAGGGCTTAAAAACTATGTTATTAGGGTCATAAATTGTACCCATATTTATAGATTTACAAAAAATAGCCGTTAGAAAAGTCAAAATCAGAAGATTAATATAAATTTCACGTTTTAGTTTTGAATAAACAATAAATGGTTTAAATCAACTGTTGACAGGCCAAAGGTGCTGCGACAGCCCAGTGTGCAACGACTCTATTTTTAACCATTGTAGAGCTCACCTGTCGAAAACCTAATAAGCCTGTCGATAGCTAACTGATATATCAATATATCAGTTATCGACAATTCATGAGAGCTGTTGACAATCAGTTCTAAAAACTGAGAAACTCTACTCTCTGTAAAACACGGCAACAACCTTCTCTTTGGGTCTGTCGACAACTCTGTCATCAGAGTTGTTGACAACTCTATTGAACTGTCTACAGGAAGAGTTAGAATTTAGAAATATTTTTAAAACAAGTTTCGCTAAACTTGTGTAAAACACAAAAACCAAGTTAAACAAAGATTCAAAACCTTTTGTTTAAACAACAAACTCAAAATTAAAACTTTTGTTCTTGGAAACCAACATCAAACTTGTGTGTGTACAAGTTTGAGCAATCATAACTAATCTATACTTTACAAAAATCTAAACATACTTACAAACTAAAGCCTTCTTCTTGAAATGATCTTCTTCTTCATCTTGATTCCATCAATCTTGATTCTTTTGAGGTAGATTCCTTTTTGAGTACTTGATAGATCTTTATATTTGAGCTTTTGAATCAACACTATTTAGCTTCAAAATTTGACTTTCAGCCGATTATTGAAGCTAAGCATTAAACTATGATCTTGAATAAATCTGAAAGTAAAACAACACAAGATCATTAGTGCTATAAACTATACGAGTTAATCATTATCAAAACTAAAGTGATGGGCCTTTGAGCCAACAAATAAATCATAAAATATTTTTATTATGTTGTTTTAATAAATAATCTTCGGAGAACTATTATTGAATATTAATAGATATACTTTTTAGAAAGTATTTTGTTGGTTAGTTTATTTGATGATATTTAGTTATTTGATTATTGAACACTAGTTATTTTTAATATTTAATTATAGACAATTGATATTTTGTAATCTTTAGTTACGGATTTAGTTATCTTAGAATATTAATTTTCAGTTATAGACATTACTTATTTTAATAATATTTAACTATGAACGTTATAATGCATTTGATAATTAATATTTAATCGTATACAACAGATGTTTTGTAACATTTAATTGTGGACTTACTTAGCTTACAATACTAAAATAATTAATAGTAATATATGTGCATTTTATAATTTTTCTAGTTGATATGTGTGTGTGCAGCATCATAAATTAATATTGTGGTCCTATATTTAATTATGAACATGAGTTTCGTAGAAAAATTCATAATTAACTATGGTCATTAATTATTTTAATAATATTTTAAATATTTATATTAGGTAGTTAATTACGATAGAACAATAAGTTAAACAGAAATACTAAAATAGTTAATAATAATCAATATGTCTTAATATATCACAATTTAAATTTCAAATTTGCCCTTGAAAATCAGACATTTTGTCCCAACCCCAACCACAGTTCCAGTGAGACAAATATCCAAATCCCACTCAAGAATCCCCATTGAATAGCACCCTTTTAGAGATTTTTGTTAGAGTTAACACTTTAAAGAGATTAAAATACATTCCATTCTTCTACGTCTTTTTGACGATTCATAGAACACCTGTCACAGTCCCAGTGAGACAAATGTTAAGTCTCACCCAAAAATCCCACCCCCATGGAGACTTCAGTTAAGAGTTAAAACCTTAAAGAGGCCAAAATACATTTTATTCTTCTAGGTCTTTTCGATATACCTCCCATTAGTCAATGATTCCCTAAATTAAGTTGAATTAAAGTAGAAGAGACTAAAGGACCTTGGTGGTGTTAACACCATCGTGAATTTAACAGGGACTGTTAGTGTTTACAAAGAGGTCAGCATTATAATTTTCATTTATAACAAGTATTTTCTCCTTTTTAAAAAAAAAAAGTATTTTCTTTAAACTTAACTAGTTCTTCACCGTGTCTTAATTGAGATTAGGAGAAAGAAGGAGATAAGGGAGAAACAAAAAAATGGGGATTAGAATAGGTAGGATTTTTTCAATAGTGCCTTAGGTTTAATACAATATTTGTAAAGTTTTTAAAGAAAATTATATTCATTCTAATAACGTCGAAATTGACAGATGGAATCATTAATTTATCTTCCAAAATGATTGTAAGATTATATAGCTTAATATTGGATTTTATTTTTAATTTTTTTGGGTTAACTGCTTTAATCTACATTTTTTCATAGAGATTTTGCTGCATAAAGAAAGTAGTGGATAACAAGTTAGTCAAATAATTTAACTGCAATAATGATCGAAAAGAAACAAACCGTAATCAGCACCTCACATGTTGATGTTTAAAGTTCATTTTTCAATTTTCTGTTAAAAATAAATTTTCAATCTAAAAACTCTTTCAATCTCTTCTTCTTCTTCTCCATAATTCAATTCTTTTCCTCATCTGCCCCAAACTCAAACCCAATTCCCCTCTCTCTGGTTTCTCTCGGTTCATCTTCACTGCTATCAACTGTTAAAGGCCCATCACTCTAGTTTTAATGATGATTAACTCATGTAGTTATAATACTAATGATCTTGTGTTATTTAAGATACAAGTTTAAATAAGATTATGATTTTATGTTTAGTTTCAACAAAAGACTTGAAGTTAAGTTTTGAATTTAATTGTGTTGATTCAAGAGCTCAAACATAAAAATCACATTAAATACTCAAATAGAAGACAAGCTCAAAGGAATCACGTTTAGATCGAGTCAAGATGAAGAGGACGATCACATCAAGAAAAAGACTCTAGTTTGTAAGGATGCTTAGATTCTTATAAAGTTTGTATTAGACTTGATTTCTCAAGCTTATACACACACAAACCAAAGTTTAATATTGATTTTCAAGAATAAAAATTTTTAAGTTTCAGTTTAATTGGTTTATGTTTTTAAATTTATCGTTTTAGAAAATAAGTTTTTATTTCAAAAAATTTTTGATACCTCAAAAGAAGTTCACATGGTTGTTATGTGTGTTAGACTCTTTGATCACAAATATTTGTGCTCATATGGATTTACATGAACTTATTTTGTGGAATTTATAGAAATTTATTTTAGATTTAAAAGACTTTAAAATATAAAACAAAATGTGTTTGGGCTGTCGCAGGTCGACTGCATTGTTGACCACCATAAAAGCTGAATGCTCTGACGGTCGAATGGGTGTGCACATCGTGCACATAGCACTTAGCTCTGAACTCAGTCGACCTAGTTATCGACCGCTAGCCTAGCCCTATTTGGGCAAGGGCCGGATCGGTAGATCAGGCGATTGACCACCAATTCTGAGCTCAGACTGAGCTGAGGCCCTTGTTCTGGACGGTCTACCGGGCGGTCCAACGGCTATATTATAGTCGTTGGAAGTCAATTTGGCGGTCGACCGCTATGCTTCTAGAAGCAACAGATTGCCTCTAATAGCTGATTTTTGGATTTTTCTGTTTTTGTTTTATTCTAAACCGATATATTTTACTTTATTTGAGTTTAATCACCGTTTTAATAGCTGAGTTTACTCTCTAATCATTTATACCATTTTCCTATAAATAGGGGTCATTGTAGAGAGTTTCATACAAGAATTTTCAATAGAAAATTTTATGTTTTAAGTGTTGAAAAGTTTTGAAAATCAAGAAAAATAAGTTTTTGGAAATACAAGTTTTGTGCTACATATTCCTATATTTTCAGAGAAGTTTTCCTAAGTATTTTCTCAAGAGCTTCATTTAAAAAATCTTAGTTTTCTTACAAAGTTGAGCAATCATCTTTATATCTATTCTTATAAGATTCTTGAATTGTGAGATTTCTTATTTGTGATCTTTATGGTCACTAAGCATTGTAATCTTCCATTTGCTTTGTGCTCTCCTCTTGGGTGGAGGAGTTTTTGCTTTGTGCATTCCTCTTGGGTAGAGGAGTATTTACTTTGTGCCCACTTCTTGGGTAAGGGTCTTGGAGATTATATCATTTGTGGAGCTTCTTTGTGGAGATAGTGAAAATTCTTCATTGTGGTGAAGACGGGGACGCAGAGCAAATGACTCGAACCTTGAAGTGTTTACGTCTGCATCTCTCAACTCAACTCTGTACGCGCCGGAAAAAAGGGAAAGAAATCTTTACTGTAAAATTTTCCTTGAATCAGATGAAAAAATTACAACAAAACTGCTTTTTCCTTCCAGTTACAAGGGAGGGAGGATGTTGAGTCTTGAATCCTCCCTTTGTTTAGTGCTGGGTTCTTCGTGTGGCGGTGGAGAGTGAATCTTGTTCTCCGTTGACCGGATGACCGTCGGGATCGTCAGGGAATCTTCTCTTTGGCTGGTAGAGGGAGTAGCACAGCTCTGTCTACCAAAACTCTCAAAGAGAAGGTAGGCAAAGAGCAGCTTGTACGCAACAAGCTTGACGAAGAGTTGAGCTCTCTCCTGTCTCGGTCTGTCTCTCTCTGTGATCTTCTGATGCCAGATGCCTTTCTGATCGCCCTTGTGTTTATCCCCTCTCTTCTCTGATTCTGTTTAGACCTCATAGCAAACGAGGCTATTTATAGAGGTCCTAGGGGGTGAACGTGCCCCCTAAAAATGCTCCACGATGAGGGGCCAACTTCCCCACTTCCCCGCTATGTGGGCGGTGATTGGCCCAATAACCAGGGCGGTTATAACCGAGGCACGAGACGCGGGTGTCGAGCCCACGCGCCTTGATGGTGAGACGCGGGTGTCGAGCCCACGCGCCTTGATGGTGAGACGCGGGTGTCGAGCCCACGCGCCTTGATGGTGAGACGCGCGTGTCGAGCCCTCGCGCCTAGAACTTGAAACTCTGCTTTTTAATGGCTTGTCTTTTAGTGATTTTTAGACAGCCTACAGAACCCCCTCCAAAGTTTTCGATATTCCGCAGTTAAATGGGACGGATTTCGAAATACTTTGGATTTTAGCTGAATTCACCTCTATGACTGGACTGTTAATGCTCCGGGTTTGATCTTATCTGGAGTTGGTCTTCGTGAGTGTACTGTTGAACTCTTTGAAGCCACCAGAGTTGATCATGTTGAGTGTCTAGATACACAGTCTAAACCTCCCTGATTGCTTTTAGTCTGTCATGGACGCGCTTTAAGCCAGGAGTGGACGATCGTCTGCTTGTGCCAGTGTACTGTTGAACTGATCTGCAGAAGTAAGGACTGAACACCAGTTCTTTTTGAAGAGCAGAGATAGTACTGCTTTACAGACGCGACTTTCATGGGGTGCGTCTTTTGGAAATGAAAAACGCAACTGATCTTCCATAAAGCAGACGCGATGTTCAGCCGGGCTGGAAAGACGCGAACTTCTTAGAGAGACGCGACTTTTTGAATGCATTTATGGCGGTGATGACGGGGCATGTCCATCGAAGAGACGCGACCGTCGGGTGCGAATCCGTGCCATGTCATGATTGCACTGCCAGTTGGCCTGGGGAACCGACGAGATTTCACCTTTTGGCGCGCGGATTTCCCGGTTCATTAAATGATCTGTTCCACGTGTCAAGCGGTGACTCGCTGCAGAGTCATGGCGCATGATCTTCGCGAATCATCAGAATGATTTCTTCCACGCGTCAAGCGATGACTCGCTGCAGAACTAATCGAGCCACGCGTCGCGTATCTTCGCGAATCCTTGTGCCTATAAATTGCAACAGTCAGAGAGATACCTCTTCTTCTCCGAGCGTACTTGTTTAGGGTTTTCAAGAAAAAGAGTTCTTCTTTCTCTGTTCATCTCCATTACTGGATTCTTAATCACCAATGGCACCCAAGACTAAGCCAACCGCATCTTCTTCAAGAGTGACCGTCGTCGAGGTCCAGAGGGGCGGTTCCTCCGCGCAGGCAGTCTCTTTCCCAGGTATAACGCCGTTTAGGCTTGCACTTCACCATTAATGGGAGTTCATGGAACCCCAAAAAGATATCTTTTGGAGGAGAACCATTAACACAGAAAACAAACCGTGTTTGATTCTCAGACGCGGTCTCAGACGCGGTCTTTGAGCTGATAACCAAGGCGCGGGTTTGATGACCCGGTGCCAGCGAGTCCTGCATTTCGGATTCTTCACTTAGAATATTTCTAATTGTGAAGAGTCCAGACGCGGACTTGAAGATTTTTCATCAGGTGCAGGTTTTTGATGAATCTTGCACCTGAGCCCAAGTACTTAGAGATTTTTCATAAGTCTTGGTTTGTAAAACGCAGATTTGATCCCGCGGGTCTCACGCCTGGATGCGTATTTGCAGGTCTGGACGCGGATTTGATAATTCCTGCGTCTAGTATTTCTTCTGCGTCTGGACGCAGATTCGCAGGTCTGGACGCGGACTTGATAATTCCTGCGTCCAGTATCTCTTCTGCGTTTGGACTATAGACACTTAGCATTTTTGATAAGGTGTCTGATTAAGTGTCCTTTTCTTTTGCAGTACCACACCCTTCTGCCCCACTCGCCAAGAAGCGCCACTTTGGACATGTAGGTGGTGCTGACCGTGATTTGGCCTTTGTGCTACGAAGGACAGTACCTGTGACTGCTGACAAGTCACAGGAGCGCCAGAAAAGGCTCTCCAATGTTGATATGACAACCCTTAGGGTGCTTATGACCGATGCAGCATTCACAACGGATGATCGCGTCAAGCTGGAGAAGCCTGCCTTCTTCTTCGGAGATCGTATCGGCGATGGCGGCTATTCCATGTATGACGGAAATTATAGATGGCTCCGTCAGATAGGGGATAGAAGATTCTTTCTTCCAGACATGGAGAGGATGTTCCCGCTGTCTTATCTCCAGCACATGTCCGTCCCTCGGAAGATGACATGGGACGTTTCCCGCTACGTCCCTGAGATTACCCTTGGTGACTTGGGCTCCCAGAAGGTATACCGCCATGATGGGCATGATAGGGCGGTTCTCGGCCTGTTCCCCGGGTTGCGCAAGTCTGAGCTCCCAGTTGGAGAGATACCAAAACTCGGCACTACCTTCCTCAACGCGTTTATGAAAGCGGAGGGTGATTTTCCGGTTGAGTTCCGTGCGCCCGGGTGGGTTCATTCCACCGAGAAGTATTGGTGGTGCAGGATGGTGGGCTTCGTCCTTGCCGATCTTGGAGATCTGCTAGATCATGTGGGACTGTACCCAGCAGTCAGGGCCATGCAGTATGGCATCCCGCCGAGTTCTCAGAACTTCTTCGGGGTCCTGGAGCATTATAATTCTTTGACGGGGACATTCTTCACCCCGGTCGGAGAGATGGGCCTTGCACTGCACGAGTTGCATGAGGTCTCTGGGCTGGCAACAGGGGATTCTCCCTATGAGGAATATGTCCCAACCACTGAGGAGCTCAACCTTATGAAGAAAGGGTCTCCTCAAATGTACGAGACTTATTGGGAAGTGCTATGTCATTTCCATATTTGCGGCCAGATGACCACTTGGAGGTCGGGAGGAATCAAGCAGCTGTCTTGGGCCAGTTACTTGTTCAACAATGTCAACAAGAAAGACCATCCAATAACCCGACTGGCTCCCAGCTCCGACGAGGAGATTGACGACAGGATCGCCCAGGCTCCTGAAGGCTTCTACACCACGGTTTCGAACGAGGACGGTTTCGAACCTGACATGGTCTTCGAAAGCTTTCACCATCAAGCCCGAACCCCTATCTCCGATCGAGCATTGTTGGCGGGCTTCTTAATGCTGTGGCTGAAGCGTTGTGTGGTGCCCACGCTGCCACATGAAGTCATTGTTGCCGATGTAGTGTACCCGGCGGTGCTCCTGGCCTATGGCAGTCCCATAGCCCTTCTTCCGGCCGTGGCGGCTGGCATTCAGAGCGGGTTGCGGGCGTTAACCCAGGCTTTCTGCGAACCCGGGAAGGCTGTCGACTCCCATGGCAAGCCGATCCTTGACTCAGAGGGGAAGCCGACGGTGAAGCGCCCCAACCCTCAGATCGAGCTGCCTTATACGTACCTCATGGCTTGGTACGTGATGCACTGCCCTTCCCTGATGACGCTGGTGCCTTGGAGTGAGGGTTTCGCCCCCTTTTGTACAGCGGTTGGAGGGTTCGGACTGGCGTAATACTTATATGTATTTCGTCCGGAAGTACATTTCAGATGCTTCGAACTACCAGCTCAATCGCTGCTTCCCCGAGATCCCTGGTGCATCTTTCGGGGATCTATTTACTGATTTTGCGGGCCCAGATGACTTTACGAGGTTGTCCACGGGGGTCTTCTGGTGGTTGATCAACATTCGGCCCGGATATGTGCTTTTCCGGCAAGGGACTTCATGCACAATCGAGCCGTACATGCCGAATCGTTTCGCCCGACAGTTCGGCTACGATCAACTCTACGTCGGCAATCCCAATGCTCGACTCGCCTTCGAAGAGAACTTGTTCGAAGGTGCTCGGGCTTGGTACTACAGTGTGGCCGGAGGGACAGGAGCAACTTTCCGTCTACCTATCGAGGGATCAAAGTGCCGTATGAGCTTCAGCTTCTGCTCCTGGTACTTCCAAGTCAACCAGACACCATACTTTGTTCCGGAGTATTCATGCATTGAGAGTATCAATGCAAATCTCGAAGCAAGGTCGGAGTCCGGTAAACGCTCGCGAGGCGTCGAGCAGTACCTGAAGGCTCTGAGGGAGGTCGGGAGAAGGTCAAGGGAGGAGCCGCGAGCAACAAGGGCGGAGCCGCGACCAACAAGGGCGGAGCCGCGACCCACCAGAGCTCGACAGGCGGTGGGCAAGCGTCGTCAAAGCTCTACTTCCACTGCTGAGCCTGCCCCAAAGAAGGTTCGAAGAGACTTGACGGCTGCAGTCTCTCGATCCGCGGACATCCCTTCTGGTGTTGGGGAGCCGAGGGAGGAAGAGGTGGACAAGGATGACACTCCCTTAGTCCATGCCCTCAGGTTACACCGCAGGAGCCTCAGGATTGCAGAGGAAGGGGAGCCTGCTGACAGACCCACCGCCACTGACGAGACCGAGCAGCTCGAGGTCGATATAACGAGCGGATGCGATGTTGAGATTCCGGGGATCTCAGCTCGGCCTGAGTCTTCCTCAGCTCAGAGGAGGGATGAGGCACAACAGCCTGGGTCTCCTTCTGTCTTCATCTCCAGTCTTCGGATGGTTGACCCCAGCCCTACCACTGGGGTGTTTAGAGGCAAGGCTCCGGCTACCGAGGCCTCTCACGTTGAACTGTCGTCTTCCTCATCCACAGAGAAAAGCGATTTTGAGGATGAGGTCGACTATGGTGACGAACCCGCTCCTCCTAATCCGAGCAAATTCTCACACATCTCGGAGGAGGAAATACATGGGTGCGAGCCGTTGACGGTATCACCACTGGCGGCAGTTACTCCCGCTGAAGGTATTCTTTTCACCTTCTAACCTGATTTCCCTTTTCATTTTGAAGAGGAGGCTTTAACATTCTCCTTTTATGCTGCAGGATTAGCTGAGGCTGCCGAGGCTGCAACCTCCTCGCATATCGAGGAGATGGTGCAAGAGTTGACCCAGCCAGAAGGAGTTGAGACTCCAGCTGCCGAGACTTCTACTCTGCAGGAAGAGGAGGCCATCACTGAAGTCAGGGAGACTTCTCCTCTGCAGGAAGAGGAGGCCACCACTGAAGTCAGGGAGACTTCTCCTCTGCAGGGTTCGCCCAAGGATTCGACATCTCTGGACCTCCAGCTTGGTAAGGAAGTTTTGATGTCTCGGATGTTTCTCTTTTTACCATTCTGGCTAATGTTGAGATAACTTGCAGAGAGAACTGAGGGGGCCCAGGTAGAGAGTTTGACGGTCAATGTCCTCCCGGAAGGCCACACGGTCCAAGCCTTGGCTGAGGTTTCTGAGGAGGTCGAGCTCACTACCCTGTCATCGGCTGTGGAGGCTCCTGCAGAAGTGGTACCCCAGAAGCGTCAGTGGCTGCTCCTGTTCCTGCCGTACCCGTGGTCAGCTCGACTCTTGCACCAACAGAGCCGACTACATCCCCCGCCCCGTGATAGAAAGGGGATCGGGGAGCACTTCGGATGATGATATCATTAAGCTTTTGACACGCCAAGCGGTGCAGCAGTTCCTTACCTCGATGCGAACATGCATCGATTTCATCCTGACTAGGGGTAGCTCCCTTGACTTTGCCCAGATGTTTCTTGGAAACCAGGTCGAGAACATCAAGTTGGCCGGAGGCCCTTCGCTAGCCCAGGCGAGTCAGCTGCTGGTGGATCAGCTGGGGCAACACCTGAGAGAGCTTCGATCCCTGGAGGATGATGCCGGTTCATCCCACGAAGCCCAAGAAACGCTGAACAGGCTTCTTGTTGCTCAAGAGCAGGAGCGAAGGGAGGTGGAGGAGAAGATAACCGATAGCACTCGTCTTCTTGAACGTGTCCAGGCTGATTACCAAAGGCTGGCGATTGAGTCTGAGGAGTCAGAGACGATCATACAGGCTGCAAAGCAGGCTATCCTTGACTCTCGGGCTGTTATAGCCAGGGCTGAGGCCATGATTGTCTTCAACGAACAGAGGCTTGCTACCTCTGAAAAGAGGCTAGCGGAGTTAGAGGTCGCCAAGGCGCAAGCTGAAGCGGACCTCTCTGTTCGTTCGTCCGAGCTGGAATCCCTCCGAGTGCAAGCGCAGGGATTTTTGTCTGAAGTGGATCTGCGGGCCCGAGCTCTCATGGAGGTTGAGAAGGCGCGTCAACATAAGATACATCGCCTTAGAGAGCAAATCCGTTCTTTGGCGGACCAGGACTTGTAGCCTTTTCTTTTTTTTTCTTTTAAGAAAAGGACACTCTGTTCACTAAGAGTGTTTTGTATTGGCTTTTATCATTTTTGATATAATAAAAGTCTTTGAAGCTTTTGGTTCTACCTCCTTTGTTGCCTTGCTGTGGATGAATTCGACCTCTTGATCATAATCTTTGATTAACTGACTGTGAATGCTGAACTTAGGTGAGACCAAGTTCTTTAAATGAAACGCGGCGTTTGACCCTTAGGCAGAACTAAGCCCTTTTGATGAGACGCGACATTGGTTCATAGGGACTTAGGTAGAACTAAGTCCTTTTGATGAGACGCGGCGTCAATTCATGGAGAGACGCGGTCATCAGTTCATAAGAACTCGGATAGAACAAAGTCCTTTTGATGAGACGCAGCGTCAATCCATAGGAAGACGCGGCGGCGTCAACTCGCAGAGAGAAACGCGGCTTTGAGTAACGCGAATCTGTCCTGCCAATGAAGACGCGACTCGAGCGGACGCGATGGACGCGGCCCTGTGTATTTTCCCCTTAATCTCAGAATAGACTAAGTCCTTTGCTGAGTCAAGTGCTTTCCCTTAAAATGGGCCCTGTTTGCTGAAGGGACGCGATTCTGAGTCACGCGGACTTTCCTTTGGAACGCAGGTGGACGTCATTCATTCTGAAAAAAGGAGACGCGGGTTCCGGGCGCGGTTTTCCTATCTGCGTATCGATGTAGACGTTACATGCAGCCTGACATAAAGATTTTATGAGATCTTTGAACGTCAAGTCTTCACTGACGATTGGGAAACCGGGTCATCCGTTGTTTCCCGAAGCAGTTGTCCACGCGTCGGTTCTTCATTGGACTTGGGCGTTAATACCCTTTAATGGAAAACCGGCGCTGGCGGTTTGAGACCAGCGCTGGCGGTTTGAGACCAGCGCCTGCGACGGTTCCCGAAGCAACGTTCCACGCGTCAGACTCCTATTGGACTTTGACGGTCGTGCGGTCATTAAGGCCGACGGTTTTGATTAATGAACCATTAATGACAGCTATCAGGGGCTGCCTATAAATAGGGGTTCCTTCTCTCCCTTTAACAGTCCATACTGTGTTCTTTTTGAGAGCGAGTGCTCTGAGAGTTTCTGCCTTCCCCCTTCAAAGGACTTCACCAGGGGTTTGCCTCCATGGATGAAGGTGACCCAGAGCTTTCATGCTTCTGTTTGGTCTCTTCATGACAAAGTGTCTCTCTGATCATGTAACGCCCCGATCCTAAAGATACGGAGTCGTTATGGCGACGTACATACGCGAGGTGAAAACAACCTCACGCGTACGTTGAGCCTCAGTACAGGATATATATACATGAGTTCCAGCATGAAATAGGTACAAGAATA
This sequence comes from Agave tequilana, assembly GCA_038442645.1. Taxonomy (NCBI): domain Eukaryota; kingdom Viridiplantae; phylum Streptophyta; class Magnoliopsida; order Asparagales; family Asparagaceae; genus Agave; species Agave tequilana. The sequence continues at coordinate 24,046 of JAVJIF010028802.1, read as the reverse complement.
CCTGTAGAAAGAGGTCAGTGATCATAACAGATATGAAAAATGGAGACAAATAAGATAACGGAAATAAAACACCAAGATACCTAGGAATAATCCCGATGAGGAAGCTCCGATGTGACTCCATGGTATTCTCGGATACTACGGTACGCGGATCTCCAATCTGGGCACGCAAACCCAGGGTCGTCAGAAAGCGACCTAGTGAGTGGTAAAATGAAGGAGGCAGTAATATATACTATAGTACTACAAGCATGATACTACTATAGATACGTGATGGTGTATACCATATAATAAGCAGTAGGAATATATCAACATGTAAGCAGTAGGAATATGTAAACAGGTCATCTTTTACTATCATTATTACCTAACCAGTTATCATCAGGTCATGTCTCTAATCGTATCCAGCTGACGAGTGTACATGCTAGTGGTGCTGTTACAACAGTGAACATGTAGATGGGTATATGCTACCTAACCAGTATACGGTGTGGTGCATAGACAGTGAAGATGTATGCAAGGTATACAGAAAATAGAATATATGCACATAAGAATGAATAGGATGCCACTACAGAAAGTGTAACCTGTATCGGGTAAAGTAACAAATAGACATGTAACATGATATCGGATAAATGATCAGGTACAATAAGAAGTACAACTATACAATAGGAAACATGTATCAGGCAAGGAACAATAACAAGTAGTAAACATGTATCAGGCAAGTCATGTAACATTATCGGGATCGGGACAGTTCATGTTATTTATACAATAGTAGCAATCAGTACCACCTGGTATTTTAATTACTCTCTTCCAGTGTCCCATACCACTGGCAGTTCATACTGGAGCCCGCACTCCAGTCGAACCCATCCGGACATGGCATACGGGTACTATTATCCAAACGAGAGAGTGATCAAATAACAAGTGTTCCCGACGTCACTATTGTGTATACTGTTTTATTATGTTAATTGGAAACCCATGGTCGAGGAGTTCTTATCGGGTGGATGTATCCCGTGCATACCCGGGATCACGGCCTTAAACGGACCCCTGGCTGCTAAGACCAGGGCCCTCCGCTAAGAGGGGAGCACGAATCAAGTAACGGGAGCTCATGGAGCTAGTGGTAGGTAGCACTACCGTCTCCTGCAGTGGGAAAACAATATGGATCCAGTACATCACCCGATAAGATCTAATCAACCGTCAAGTCTCCCCCATACCCAAGTTATCATTATTATCTGTTATATCAAGTATACAATGTAACAAGAACAACTATTGTACACGATACAGGTAACATGATAACTGGACCAGAGCTCTGTTGATAGCATAGAACAATATAACGGGAATCGGGAACAATATATCGGGAACAATATAACAGGATCAATAGATGTGGAAGTCCACATATCGCATATCAATAGCTCTCATGTCCAGTAACAGGAATATCCATATCAGTAACAGGAAATAATCATGTACATGAATACGGTAACATGGATCAATAGTACATGTACCATGAACAGGAATCCATATGACAATAATAGAGGAAGCATACATGCACGTGCAACAGTGATACGCCGAGAAGCTATATAATGATGATCACAATATATGAGATGGCGGTAGTCTGGGAAGTAGTGCATATGAGTAACTGATGTGACGTGTCATAGTATCGGTGCAACATGTACAAGCAATACCAATGGGCAGTGTCTAATATCAGGTACAGTGAACTACCGTATCCGTGTAATGATGATAAAAATAATATGATATGTGGGACTTGTCTGTGTACTAGTAAAATCCGTGTAACATATATGCGTAGCACTAATACCTGTAATAACGGTAGTCTGGGTATCATGTAGTACCATGTCTTAAGGAGTCTAGCATGCATATCTGGTGCCAGTGTAGTGTCATAGTATCTCTGTGGGTCGGTATACATATAACGTGACTGTGTTACAATACATGTCATAATAGTGTACAAGAATATGATGACATGGTGACCCGGGTGTCAGTGGCTGTGCAGGTATAATGATCGTGTCCAGTTGTCTACGACGTATGTCTTGTTACTATGATTACCTCATCTCATTAACTAAACAATCAGTCCATTTACTAAATCAGGTTTTATTATGCCTTAATTGCAGGGATTACAATAATTATCATGATTTACCGATAATCCTGTTTTATTCTTAATTAGGCAGCCAACCAAGATATTAATCATGATAAAATTATAATTTATAAAAGGAAAACACTCACAAACTGTCCATGAGAAGGTTGCTCTCTTTCCCACGATCGCAACGGATCCAGAATCGCCTGAATCGGAGCCCGGATGCTCCAGTTATCGCCTGAACACTAAATCATAACAAATAGGGTTAAATATGTAAATAAAAATAATTTAAATGTAATTAATAAAAGTGAGCAGGGGTTTTTCTGAAAAATTACCTTTATTGGGTTTCGGAGCGGGTTTGGTGTCTTAACGGGTCGGGTTTGATCAATACCCAAACCCATAACTTAAGTTAGTGGGTATTGGGTTTATAGGGTAACGGGTTTAGAAACCCAATAGGGTTATTGGGTTCGGGTTCCACCCGAACCCAATAACAGGACAGCAGCAGCAGCAGCTCTTGCTGCTGCTGCGCGACAGGCCGGCCAGCAAGGCTGGCCGGCGGCGGCGGGGACCCGCCGGCGGCAATCCCGGCCGCCGGTGGCGCGGCCGTCAGGTCAGGGAAGAGAGAGAGAGAAAGAAACAGGAAGAAGAAAAGAAAAGAAAGAAGGAGAAGAAGAAGAACAGGAAGAGAAGAAAAGGAAGAAAAGAAGAAGAAGAAGAAGAAGGAGAGGGAAAGAGGAGGGGTTGGCCGGCTTGGGGGGAGCGGTGGCGCGCCGGCCGGGACCGCCGGCCGCCAGTGGCGCGACGGCCTGCCGGCGGCAAGGCCGGCGGCCGTCTGGCCTTCCAGGCTGAGCGCAGAGAGGGTGAGGGAGAAAAAAAAATATGGAGAGTGGGGAAGCTAATTTTAGAGAGAGAGAGGATTAGGACTCTAATTAGAGAGAGAGAGTGAGAGAAATAGAGAGAGATTTTGGGTGAGTGAGAGAGAGAATAGAGGAGAGAGAGAGAGAGAGAGGAGGGAGATATTTAAATGGAGAGGCGGTTGGAGAGGCGGTGGGAAAGTTGGAGAAGAATGGAGAAGAAGGAAGAGAAAAGAAAAAAAAGAAAAGGAAAAAGTTTAAATAAAATATTATTTAATTATTGGCCCAAAATTTGATCAGTTCCGAACGATGCCCAAAAATTATAAAAAATAGAGAATATTATCCTGAGACGTACTATGAAGACGGTTTGCAGAAACTTGATCCGGTTTGCAAATTAAAAATCCCAGAGTGTCTCGCCGATACGGGCGACCGGTTTGGCCGGATTTTCGATAAATTCAGAAAAATCCCCAAAAATACCCCAACGTAGATAATACGATTCTAAAACACAAGGTGAAAGCGAAATCATAAAATACAACTCCATTTGTGAAATAAAAATCGTAAAGCCGGTAATCGGTATCGGTCGACACCGACTACGGAGATTTTCCAAAATAATCCAGAAAAATTCCAGAAAATACTGAAAAATCTAAAATATTAGAAAATAATTTTTGAAACTGAAATTAGCTCAATCGGACTACTACGGAGGTCAAATCAATTTTGTATGTCGTATCGCGTACTGATACGGTAATACGTACACCGGGGAGCAGGGGGTTACATTTCTCCCCACCTTACAAAAAATTGCGTCCTCGCAATTTCAATCAGGTGTGAGAACAATATTTTCAACCCCAAAGCCGAAATATTACGGGCACACGACACTTCCGCTACGCACTCTGATATCTAGAAGGAATGCGAGATGGAGAAGTAAGGTAGTGAACTAATCCCAACGGATGGGAAGCAAGACGATGCAAAGAAAATGAGAAGGAAATCGGATGTTCTGGTTGACAACGGGAAGGAAGGAATACAATCGAGTCAAGGAATGAATTGTCAAAATCATGGTATTCTTGTACTCGTTGCTGGAACTCCAAATTCAGATACACATCAGTTAATCTGAACCTGATTGTACTGTTGGTAAGAGCTCAAGGATTAACCCAGGTGGTTACCCACACCAGGTGTGAACCTAGGCTCTGATACCACTATGTAACGCCCCGATCCTAAAGATACGGAGTCGTTATGGCGACGTACATACGCGAGGTGAAAACAACCTCACGCGTACGTTGAGCCTCAGTACAGGATATATATACATGAGTTCCAGCATGAAATAGGTACAAGAATACCTGTAGAAAGAGGTCAGTGATCATAACAGATATGAAAAATGGAGACAAATAAGATAACGGAAATAAAACACCAAGATACCTAGGAATAATCCTGATGAGAAAGCTCCGATGTGACTCCATGGTATTCTCGGATACTACGGTACGCAGATCTCCAATCTGGGCACGCAAACCCAGGGTCGTCAGAAAGCGACCTAGTGAGTAGTAAAATGAAGGAGGCAGTAATATATACTATAGTACTACAAGCATGATACTACTATAGATACGTGATGGTGTATACCATATAATAAGCAGTAGGAATATATCAACATGTAAGCAGTAGGAATATGTAAACAGGTCATCTTTTACTATCATTATTACCTAACCAGTTATCAACAGGTCATGTCTCTAATCGTATCCAGCTGACGAGTGTACATGCTAGTGGTGCTGTTACAACAGTGAACATGTAGATGGGTATATGCTACCTAACCAGTATACGGTGTGGTGCATAGACAGTGAAGATGTATGCAAGGTATACAGAAAATAGAATATATGCACATAAGAATGAATAGGATGCCACTACAGAAAGTGTATCCTGTATCGGGTAAAGTAACAAATAGACATGTAACATGATATCGGATAAATGATCAGGTATAATAAGAAGTACAACTATACAATAGGAAACATGTATCAGGCAAGGAACAATAACAAGTAGTAAACATGTATCAGGCAAGTCATGTAACATTATCGGGATCGGGACAGTTCATGTTATTTATACAATAGTAGCAATCAGTACCACCTGGTATTTTAATTACTCTCTTCCAGTGTCCATACCACTGTGGCAGTTCATACTGGAGCCCGCACTCCAGTCGAACCCATCCGGACATGGCATACGGGTACTATTATCCAACGAGAGAGTGATCAAATAACAAGTGTTCCCGACGTCACTATTGTGTATACTGTTTTATTATGTTAATTGGAAACCCATGGTCGAGGAGTTCTTATCGGGTGGATGTATCCCGTGCATACCCGGGATCACGGCCTTAAACGGACCCCTGGCTGCTAAGACCAGGGCCCTCCGCTAAGAGGGGAGCACGAATCAAGTAACGGGAGCTCATGGAGCTAGTGGTAGGTAGCACTACCGTCCCCTGCAGTGGGAAAACAATATGGATCCAGTACATCACCCGATAAGATCTAATCAACCGTCAAGTCTCCCCCATACCCAAGTTATCATTATTATCTGTTATATCAAGTATACAATGTAACAAGAACAACTATTGTACACGATACAGGTAACATGATAACTGGACCAGAGCTCTGTTGATAGCATAGAACAATATAACGGAATCAGGAACAATATATCGGGAACAATATAACGGGATCAATAGATGTGGAAGTCCACATATCGCATATCAACAGCTCTCATGTCCAGTAAAAGGAATATCCATATCAGTAACAGGAAATAATCATGTACATGAATACGGTAACATGGATCAATAGTACATGTACCATGAACAGGAATCCATATGACAATAATAGAGGAAGCATACATGCACGTGCAACAGTGATACGCCGAGAAGCTATATAATGATGATCACAATATATGAGATGGCGGTAGTCTGGGAAGTAGTGCATATGAGTAACTGATGTGACGTGTCATAGTATCGGTGCAACATGTACAAGCAATACCAATGGGCAGTGTCTAATATCAGGTACCGTGAACTACCGTATCCGTGTAATGATGATAACAATAATATGATATGTGGGACTTGTCTGTGTACTAGTAAAATCCGTGTAACATATATGCGTAGCACTAATACCTGTAATAACGGTAGTCTGGGTATCATGTAGTACCATGTCTTAAGGAGTCTAGCATGCATATCTGGTGCCAGTGTAGTGTCATAGTATCTCTGTGGGTCGGTATACATATAACGTGACTGTGTTACAATACATGTCATAATAGTGTACAAGAATATGATGACATGGTGACCCGGGTGTCAGTGGCTGTGCAGGTATAATGATCGTGTCCAGTTGTCTACGACGTATGTCTTGTTACTATGATTACCTCATCTCATTAACTAAACAATCAGTCCATTTACTAAATCAGGTTTTATTATGCCTTAATTGCAGGGATTACAATAATTATCATGATTTACCGATAATCCTGTTTTATTCTTAATTAGGCAGCCAACCAAGATATTAATCATGATAAAATTATAATTTATAAAAGGAAAACACTCACAAACTGTCCACGAGAAGGTAGCTCTCTTTCCCACGATCGCAACGGATCCAGAATCGCCTGAATCGGAGCCCGGATGCTCCAGTTATCGCCCGAACACTAAATCATAACAAATAGGGTTAAATATGTAAATAAAAATAATTTAAATGTAATTAATAAAAGTGAGCAGGGGTTTTTCTGAAAAATTACCTTTATTGGGTTTCGGAGCGGGTTTGGTGTCTTAACGGGTCGGGTTTGATCAATACCCAAACCCATAACTTAAGTTAGTGGGTATTGGGTTTATAGGGTAACGGGTTTAGAAACCCAATAGGGTTATTGGGTTCGGGTTCCACCCGAACCCAATAACAGGACAGCAGCAGCAGCAGCTCTTGCTGCTGCTGCGCGACAGGCCGGCCAGCAAGGCTGGCCGGCGGCGGCGGGGACCCGCCGGCGGCAATCCCGGCCGCCGGTGGCGCGGCCGTCAGGTCAGGGAAGAGAGAGAGAGAAAGAAACAGGAAGAAGAAAAGAAAAGAAAGAAGGAGAAGAAGAAGAACAGGAAGAGAAGAAAAGGAAGAAAAGAAGAAGAAGAAGAAGAAGGAGAGGGAAAGAGGAGGGGTTGGCCGGCTTGGGGGGAGCGGTGGCGTGCCGGCCGGGACCGCCGGCCGCCAGTGGCGCGACGGCCTGCCGGCGGCAAGGCCGGCGGCCGTCTGGCCTTCCAGGCTGAGCGCAGAGAGGGTGAGGGAGAAAAAAAAATATGGAGAGTGGGGAAGCTAATTTTAGAGAGAGAGAGGATTAGGACTCTAATTAGAGAGAGAGAGATAGAGAAATAGAGAGAGATTTTGGGTGAGTGAGAGAGAGAATAGAGGAGAGAGAGAGAGGAGGGAGATATTTAAATGGAGAGGCGGTTGGAGAGGCGGTGGGAAAGTTGGAGAATAATGGAGAAGAAGGAAGAGAAAAGAAAAAAAAGAAAAGGAAAAAGTTTAAATAAAATATATTTAATTATTGGCCCAAAATTTGATCAGTTCCGAACGATACCCAAAAATTACAGAAAATAGAGAATATTATCCTGAGACGTACTATGAAGACGGTTTGCAGAAACTTGATCCGGTTTGCAAATTAAAAATCTCAGAGTGTCTCGCCGATATGGGCGACACCGGTTTGGCCGGATTTTCGATAAATTCAGAAAAATCCCCAAAAATACCCCAACGTAGATAATACGATTCTAAAACACAAGGTGAAAGCTAAATCGTAAAATACAACTCCATTTGTGAAATAAAAATCGTAAAGCCGGTAATCGGTATCGGTCGACACCGACTACGGAGATTTTCCAAAATAATCCAGAAAAATTCCAGAAAATACTGAAAAATCTAAAATATTAGAAAATAATTTTTAAAACTGAAATTAGCTCAATCGGACTACTACGGAGGTCAAATCAATTTTGTATGTCGTATCGCGTACTGATACGGTAATACGTACACCGGGGAGCAGGGGGTTACAGATCACCTTCCATGTCCATACTCTGATGCAGAGAGTTAAACTCTTGACAGAGGACTATGCTGGTATGCCGTCCCGACTTGCCGTGATGTTTCTAGTCCACCCAAGTTTGCACTTTGGCATCACCATCATTTGGATTTCCTCATGAAGTCTGAGTTGGTGCATTCCTTCTGGAATTTGCGCCGCCGACTTAAACTTCGCTGGACGCGAGTACAGAAGTCTTTGGCGCTTGACGCTGACTTTGCTCATGAAGCTCGCGTTTTAAGGCCACTGACTTGGATGAATTCCAACTCGGGCCGAAGGTTTCAGACCCGAATTTTGCAACCCCTGTTCCCTCGACAGGGAGATGGCAATTTTCAGCGTCTGAGTCCTTTCGCGCCTTGTGTTTTAGGCGCGGGCGCAAAATGAGACCGCGTTTGAATCCTTGTGTGGCACAGTTTTGATTCGCGTCTGCTTCTGTTGACGCGGTATTTTGACTCACTGCGCGGGCTCATTCCCGCGTCTGAAGTCTTCGACAATAGCCGCGTCTGTCACTTAGTTTTCTTTGTTGAAGTATACTAAGTTCCAGATTTTCTAACCCCCTTGTTTATTCCTTGTAGGTAGGCTTGATTGTCCTTTTTCAGGTTCGCTGGGCCCCTGGAAGAATATTGGTCAGCGAACTCGTTCGATGTTCATCTACAAGGGAAGAAGTCATGGTCCTCGTCGTCTACAAGGGAAGAAGTCATGGCCCTTGTCGGGGACTTAACCCTCGCCAAGATCTCTTTGAATGCGACGCACCAGTCATGCCTGCTGGCAAGGGATGGTCAGGGTAAGGATGGCGGCGAGGGGGTTACGGTGGATATAGTGGTGGTTAGCATCCCCTTCCTCTCTCACCCCAGAAGTGACATCGAGGACTCTCCATGTCTGCTGGATGGCCTGCTGGGGAAAGAGATGCTCATGAATGAAGGGTTGCAGGGCTTTCTGCTGCCACCGGACCTCAAGAACACCATTGCTCTTAGCTTAGTCAGGTAGGGCTCTTTCGATGTTCACGTCATGCACCATAGTGCAATCGGCTCCAACTGTCGCCACAGTTTGGCGCTTTTCTAGACATCGTGCACTGGGAATCAGATGCGGCTTCAAGGAGTGAGTACGGCCTCTGAGAGAGAGAGGGACTTCTTTGTACTCCTTAATTGTAACACTCAATCTTATTGTATAAGAGAGCGTTTTGTATCACTTTCATAAGGCTGAATATAAATAAAAGTGACATTTTTCTTCCTGCCTCTTTTATTGTCTTGAGCTTTTTGTCTTCAGTTAGACTCATAGAAGTAAAGAATCTTATGATGATAATCTTAATAAGTCAAACTTTGTAGGGAAAGATCCTATTCCAGGAACTCTCACAATACTGTCAGAGGTGTAATATTAACTTGACAGAGATGAAATAATTTTTGGTGGACCTGCCACTTATAAGAGAAAGCGACAAGTAGAATTGGTATCCCCAGGGAGGGTGAACTTTTATCAAGTGTTTGGGATTAACTTGATTGAGCTCAGTTAGGGATTTGATGGAAACACTATTGATGGTGTAGTATTAACCTAACAATGTTTTTAGGTAGACTTGTTATTCTGTTGAAGAGAATAACAAGTGAGACTAGACTCGTGGGGAATCTAGGAAAGTTTGTTACCGTTAGAGGTATGATATTAACTTAACGGGTTGAAAGTGGTCTTGTCAGAAGTGTAATGTTAACTTGACAAGGATGTGAGTCAGAGGTGTGATATTAACTTAACTCAGAAGTGTTACTGTCATAGGTGTAATGTTTAACTTGACAGTGAGGGTAATGCTAGAGGTGTAATGTTGAACTTGGCATTGGTCATCTCGGCTTGTATAAGGAAGTCCGAGGGAAAGTCATGGCCATAGGTGTATTGTTTAACTTAGCAATGACTTGATGCTAGAGGTGTAATGTTAACTTAGCATCATCCATTTCAGCTTCGATATGGAAGTCTGAAGAAAAGTGACCGTCAGAGGTGTAATATTAAACCTGACAGAAACCTGATTACTGTTTAGAGGTGTGGTGTTAAACTTTAACAGTAATTTGTCAGAGGTGTAGTATTAACTTGACAAAGATTGACTCATGATAAGAGCAATTTGAGGACCTGTCATTCTATTGATTAGAATTGACAAGTGAAAATTTGAAGTGCCAGAGGTATAGTGTTAACTTGGCAAATTTGAAAGTTTGATACTCCGTGTAGAGTTGACAAACAAAATTTGTACTCGACAAGGAATATTGAAAAGTTTTCATTACCAGAGGTATAGTGTTAACTTAGTAACGGTTGTATTTTGTAGACCTACCATTCTGTGGATGAGAATTGGTAAGGGATTTTGGAGGAAAGAGTGGAGCCAAGTCCACTTAGGATTTTTAGCAAACCCTCAGCTATCAACGGATTTGAGGTGCCTTTACCAACTACCGTTTGAGTTGGGCTAGCCATGCTATTCCCCTCAGCATGATGAGTTGTCGAAGACTTATGTTGGGCTTAGAAGCCAACATTTTCCTCTATCCTTAGCCGTCGGGGGCGTCGGATGTTATAATGAAGAAATTCTTCTTACTTTGATCAGAGGTGTACTTTTAACTTGATCAGCGGAAGAATACCATCTAAGGATAGTATTTCTTCAGGAACCTGCCATTGATCGGCATCATGAGTGTATCGCCATTTGAGGTTATGAGGCGATATGACCCATTTGAGTAGACTGACTCTACTACAAATGGTCCTTCCCATTTGGGTTGGAATTTTCCTTTTGTCTTGTGCGTCATTACCATGGGTCTTCTGACGGCTAAGACAAGATCGCCTTTCTTGAAAGTTCGCATTTTAACTTTCTTGTTGAAGGCTCTGGTAATACGAGCTTGGTAGAGCTCGATTTGTTGTTGGGCCTGCAGACGTTTATCATCCAAGGCCTCCAGTTCCTGGAGTCGCTGTCGATGCTTCTCCTCTGTTGTCATCTCCGCTGTCAAGGCGACGCGTAGAGATGGAATTTGGATTTCCAGTGGGAGCACGACTTCACACCCGTATACAAAGAAAATGGTGTAGCTTTAGTTGGGGTTCGCACAGTTGTGCGATAGGCCCATAAGCATTCACCCAACTTGTCGTCCCAGTCTCGTTGACTTTTCGAGACGAACTTCTTGAGAAGCTTGCCAATAGTCTTGTTGAAAGCTTCTGCGAGGCCATTAGCGGCAGGATAGTATGCCGTCGAGGACACACTCTGGATTCTGAATTTAGCGCAGAATCTCTGGAAATCCTGGCTGATGAACTGAGGTCCATTGTCATGGATAATTCGTCGAGGTACACCGAAACGGTAAATAACGTGATGTTTCACGAACTTGATCACGTTAGACGATTTTACCTCCTTCAAAGGGATGGCTTCGGCCCATTTAGAGAAGTAATCGGTTATTGCCAAAATAAACCGATGTCCTTTTGATGATGGTGGGCTGATAGGGCCTACCACATCCATCCCCCACATTTCAAATGGCCAGGTAGAGGTTGTAGAGTGGAGATACCCTGGTGCTTGATGGATGAAATTGCCATGCACTTGGCAAGCATGACATCTTTTAGCATAGGTGACGGCGTCGGCAACCATCATGGGCCAATAGTAACCCAATCTTTGGAGTCGATGTGCCAGTTTTGGGCCAGGTTGATGGGCTCCACACATACCGTCGTGGGCTTCTCTCAATACCTCTTGGGCTTCTTTTGGTGAAAGGCACCGGAGTAAGATCCTGTCATGCGATCGACGATACAATGTTCGCGTAATCGCATTATAATAGAATTTGGGGGCTTTCTTTCGAATGGCAGCCGCCTCTTTGGTGTCTTCAGGGAGGATGTCGTATAAGACGAAATCAATGCAGGGGAATCGCCAGTCTTTAAGCTCTGGACCGGTTGACAATTCCAGTGCTTCTTTGCCTTGACAATCTCCCTTTGACTCCTGATAGCCCTCGAGAGCATTTCTTGGGCAATACAGGTCGTGGCTGTAGACGAATATCTTCTCCATTGCTCCGGCTGGAAGAGCTAAGGAGGCCGCGAGGGATGCGAGTGCATCCGCGTGCACATTTTGCCTGCGCGGTACATGGTCGATGTAGAAGCTTGTAAATCCCTCGGCCATGCGGATAGTTGCGTTGTGGTAGGGTACTAGGTCCTCATGTCTGACTTCGTACTCCCGCGAACTTGGCTGACGATGAGTTTAGAGTCGCCGTATGCCTCGAGATTTTTAACGCCAATCTCATCGGCGAATTGCATCCCAATCAAAAGAGCGTTGTACTCCGCCACATTGTTGGAACAAGGCTCAGTTAATGAGACAGCTCGGGGAATCACATAATTTTGTGGGGATACGAGTACTACTCCTACCCCCGCTACTACATGTCCCTTTGGGCCTGTTCTTGATGCACCGTCGAAGAAAAGTTGCCATACTTGACTTTCGAACGATGTCTGAGTCAGGCAGACTTCAGCAACTTCATCTGGGAGATCCTCGTAGACTTTGGCTGCCCTCGGATCTGGGTGTTCAGCTAGGAAATCCGCCACTGCTTGTCCCTTAATGGCCTTTTGTGGTAAAAAGTGCATCTCATATTGGGAGAGCAATATGGCCCATTTTACTAGCCGGCCGTTTAATGATGAAGGTTTAGTCATAAGTAACCTCAGGGGGTTGACTTTTGATATGACGTTTATAGTTTGGCCTACCAGATAGTGCCGCATTTTCTGAATAGCGAACACTAATGCCAAACATTCCTTCTCGATCGGGTTATACCGATGTTCGGCTCCGATCATTGTTCTACTCAGATAGTAGATTGCTTGCTCTCGTCCTTGGTCATCATGCTGAGCTAGTAGAGCCCCAAAGAATGATCCATTGCCCGGACGTATACCAGGAAAGGCTTCCCGGATACCGGAGCTGCAAGGACTGGTGGTTGGGTGAGGTTTTGCTTGATTTCCTCGAACGCTTGTTGGCAAGCGTCATCCCAAATGAATGAGACACCCTTTTTCATTAACTTAGCGAAGGGTTGGCATCTTCCGGAGAGATTTGAGATAAACCTGCGGATGTACGCCAATCGTCCTTGCAATCCCCTTAGTTCTTTGAGATTTCTCGGGGTTGCATCTCCTGGATAGCGCGGACCTTTTCCGGGTCCAAGTGAATTCTGGTGGATGTTACAACAAATCCTAAGAATTTGCCACTGGCCACCCCCAGGAAGGACTTTGTGGGATTCATCTTCAATTGATGAGCCCGCATGATGTCGAAGACCACCTTCAGGTCCGCTATGTGATCACCTTTAGTGCGGCTCTTTACCGCGATGTCATCAACATAACATTCCACCGTTTTGCGTATTTGCTGATGGAAAATGGCGTTCATGGCCCTTTGGTATGTTGCCCCTGCATTTTTCAGTCCGAAGGGCATGACGGTGTAGCAATATACCCCTAGAGGTGTCCTGAAGGAGGTATGCTTTTCGTCATCAGGATACATTTTGATTTGATTGTATCTTGAGAATCCGTCCATGAAGGACATTCGTTCGAATCCACAAGTATTGTCAATCATGACATCTGTGATCGGCAATGGGAATTCGTCCTTGGGGCAGGCCTCGTTTAGATCGAGGAAGTCGATGCAGATCCGGATCTTCCCGTTCTTCTTGGCGACGGGGACGATGTTGGCTACCCAGTCGGGATGTTGTTCTTCCATGATGAAGCCAGAATCAATAAGTTTTCTGATTTCTGATTGAATTGCCTCTATTATTTCTGGACGAAACCGTCGCTGCTGTTGTTTGACGGGTTTTGCGTCCGGATTGATGTTGAGGCGGTGCATAGCCACTTGAGGATCGAGTCCTGGCATGTCCTCATAATTCCAGGCGAAGACGTCTATATACTCTTGTACAAGAGATATTAGATCCTTCTTCTCCGAAGGTGACAGGCCGTCACTTATGAAGATGGGCTTAGGGTTAGCCTCATCTCCTAGGTTGATCTGAACAACCTTGTCTTCTGTGGGTGGCTCGCGCTGTTCAAAGCGAGTGTCCCAAAAAGCGTTTAAATGTTTGATCCAAGGATCTGTATCAGATTGGATCATTTCTTCATTTCCATCTTCCAGGTGGCTTGTCGAAACCATGTTCACTGAAAGTTCCTTGAAGATGTTGCCGACACTGACATCTGACTCCCAAGATGATGTGTCTGAAGAGTAATCGTTGCTCGACAATTCTTGAGAATCGGACGCTGATGGGACCGGAGTTGATACATAGCCCAACCCCCAGCGCGTCCGATATATAATCAGGGGCCTTCCCTTTCGGCACAAAGGATCGAAGCAGCGTCCTCCTTCCTTTGCCGAAGTTCAACCCGGGTCTGTTGGTCAGGTCGTACCCCATGCATCTCATCATTTTGAGTGCTTTTGGTTCATAATGACCGAACTGAGGGGATTCCTCCTCGCCTTCCGATTCTTCACGGGGCGTTGGTTCAGACGAGATTCGCCCAAAAAGAATTGGTTTTTAGCCTTTCCGTCTTGCTGGAACCATAAATATAGATTCTTGCGCATTACCATTATCTTGGTATGTCTCGAAGGACGACTTCACTGGTACATGCAACGATGCCAAAGCATCTATTGCCGACCAGGGGTCATCGTCTACTTCGGTGCTAGTGTCTGATGGTACTGAATCAGAAGCAAACACAGAAAAATACGCAAAATCTAAATCTTCATTAATATACCAACCGCCTACATCGTCGGTGGTATTATCAACATCGAGCTTATTAGTGCTCTTTACAAGTGGTTCTAACTCCCACAGGCACTCTTCTTTCTCGGGCTCGGTGTCAGCTTCGTTACCAGAGTCTGGCTCCTCTGGTCGCAAGACTTCATCCGCCTCCACCGGATCTTGGTACAGCAAAGAGTCGGTGAAATAATTCTCGACCCCTTTGAACGGATACCTTTCGGCGATCAACGTCTGCACCTTTCCACTCCCGTCAATGTATTTCATGACTTGGTGGAGAGTGGAGGGAACGATGGAGTTGCGGTGAATCCACGGTCGTCCCAGCAATAGATTGTAGGAAGTGTCGGCGTCGATGACGTAGCATGTCACTTCCGACTTGAGGCTTCCAATCTGGCATTTGAGCTTGATTTTCCCCCATCGGACGGGTCTGGTTGGCATTGAACCCATAGATAGTTGTCTGAGTAGGGCTCAAGCGATGAGTAGGAATGCCCAGATGCTGCATGACCCGGCGAGGCATGATGCTCAATGCGGACCCTGGATCTACCTGAATGCGGTTCACCTCAGACGATCCGATATACCCTGTGAAATACAGGGGTCGATCATGCTTCCCTTTAACCTGCATGTCATCTGCTGTGAAGGTAATGCAGGGAGCGTTTGGGGAGGTGTGGAGGCAATCCTCTACATCTTCCTCCTTCGGCACCTGGGTCATGAAGACCTCGGCATTTGCCAGAGCTTCTTGTAGAGCTTCTCTGGTCGACTTTGATAGCCTAAGAAGCTCATACAAGGTAATCCGTGCCGGGATGTTGGCCAATTGAGCCAGGACATCAAAGCGGTAAGGACCGTAGATCCTTCCGCGATGCCCTTTTGAAGGGCTCGAGAAAATCGAGTCTCCTTCTGTTTCTCCACGGGTTGTTTTGTGGAGGGCTTGGTTGGCTCTGCAGATGGTTGTGGAGGGGTTGCCGCCGTTTCGCCATACTGCTTCAAGTAGGGCTGTCCTGAGCGGGTTCCCGCCATCGATTGGTTGGGCTCTGTGGCCAAGACTATTGTTTCTTCCTCTGAGTCGGTTAACGAGGGAACATCAGTCTCGGCTTCTCGAGAGGAGGCACCCACTACGTTGCAGGATGAGGCTTTTGCCTTGCCTTTGGATTTCCTGTTGGTCACAGTAGTCCATTGCTGTTCATTGACAAGGTCAGGGTGGACCCACATGATTTCCCCTTGAGGTATAGGGACGGGTACCAGGCCTTTCTCTTGCTGCTGGTGAGGGTCTGTGTTGACCACTCTCAGCTCTCCTCTTGGAACAGGGACCACCCCCGCAGGCGTTGGGGGTTATCTTTCAAACTGGAGAACTGACGTCACATTAGCCGTCACCTTCTTCTGCTCTGGTCGGAGCTTTAACACCTCAGCGTCAATCAGAGCTTGAAGGATGTCCTTGAAGACGTAGCAGCTCTTAGTAGGGTGCCCCAGTATCCTGTGGTGCAAGCAATAGGTGGGATTGTCGGTCTTGCCGACTTCCTCGGGGCGCCTAGCTTCAGGGAGTTTCAGTCGGTTGCTCTTGTTGAGTAGTTTAAAGAGTGAATCGACATGTTCCTCCTTGAAGGAATATTGCTTTCTGGCGCGTGGCTGGCTTGAAGAGCCACTCGCCTTGCCTGATTGAGGTTTGGCGGGAGATTTGGTCTCCGTTGCCAAATTATCCTTCCGCTTTGTTTGGAGGGATGTGTCTGGCGCACGCCTTGTCGACCTTTCCGGCCTAGCTTGCCTTCCTCCGCTCTGACGCGGGCGACAATCTCCTCAGCCTGTTCACCTTGTTGGACTAATTGCTTCCAGGTGCGGCTTTCAGCAACTCCTATTTGAGCAAGGAGTGAGGTTTGGAGATTGTGGCGGCATGTTTCCACCAGGGTGGCCTGGGTCATACCGCTTGGACACCGGAGTGCCATGTTCCGAAACCTTTCCACGAAAGATTTTACGGACTCCCCTTTTCGCTGTTTGGTAGCCAAAAGAGTGGGCATCGTGACTTCGGAGTCATCCTCGAAGAAGCGTGTTAAGAACAGCTTCTCCAAATCGCCCCAGTTCTTGATAGAACCTTCTGGGAGCTTCATAAACCATTCAAAGGCCAACCCTTTCAGGGTGCCGATGAACAGGCGCGCCAGGATGGCGTCATTATCTACTACATTCCCGGTTTGGGATTTGAAGTAGTAGATATGCTGGTTGGGTGACCCCTTCCCATCAAAGGCTTGGAGAGTTGGAGCTTTGAACTTGGGCGGGTACGGAACCAAGTCCCATTCAGCCGGGTAGGGCCGGACCACTCCTACTTCTTGGAGGTCTTTGCGATTGGCAAGGGCCTCGAGGCGTCGCTCCAGTTGACTCATTCTTTTAGCATGAGCCTTCCCTGGATCTTGGTCGCCCTTTACTTGCGACGAGGACTTGGACGAGCCGGAAGTAGATCGCCGCGTCTCCTCAGAAGGTTCGGAAGATGAGCTTTCTCCCTTTCTCCCTTTACCCTTTGACTTTTTAGGAGGAGACCTCCTCCTGTCTTCGAGCAGCTGTGCAATCGCCTGCTTGATGGAGTTGATAGATTCCTGCTGAGAAAGAATCATATCCATTTGTGCCTTCTGGATCTGTTCTAAACGTTTAGCCGTCTCCTCAGGAGTGCCTGTCATGTAGGCAAAGGTCTCCTTCTCGACGGAAGAGTTCGAAGCCCTTGATTCCGCTACGGCGGAGTGAGAATCATTCATTTTAATGCCATGAGCTAAGACATTATAGTCAATTGGGGGAATGGCCCCGGTCCGGGTGCGAGTGTGTCGGTACACTCCTTCCGGTTCAGAGTCAGACTCGTCAGAGCTGACTGCAGGTTATTTTTCCTTGCTCCTGCTCGTCATATTCGCAGTGAGCTCCGGGTACTCAACATCAGAGAAGGTTCTCCTTCTGTGGGAGCGTCTTCTTTTAGCTGACGGGGGAATCAGGGTCAGCTGTCTGACTAAAGACTGCTGGTGCACGCCTGATCCGCAACGGCACTCAGAGAGCATATGGATGAGCCGTTGGCAGCAACACGACGAAGAGGCCTGATTGGCACTTCTTTTCTTCGTCAAATAATCCCTCAAGTCCATGGGAGGGGATTGAAAAGATTAGCCTCGCAACGTCGAAGACGGGAGGCATTCATATGCCGTACAGCCTGGACGCAGGCTTCAGGGACGCGGTTCTCGCGCCGCAACTGTTCAGCGCGCGTCTGGCGTCTCTGTTGAGACAAGACGCGCCTGTCGCGTTGCTGCTTGGTGTGTCGGGGCAGAGACACTTGAGAGGGAGTGGGCTGCTGGGCCCCACGTCTATAGGCGTGAGCCTCTTGTGCTTGACAAGGCGCAGATGCTTCACCTTGGCGTTTGGTGAGTTGGTCCTCAGAGGACCTAACTGAAGGAATCTCGCGTTTGGGCCGCCAAACGCGGACTTCGCGGGGCGCGAGCAAGGCGCCAGTTTGTATGCTGCGTCCAGCCTCAGTCAGACAACCAGAGGTTCCAACTTGCAGCTGGCGCGCACGTCTCCTCTGTCGACGCTCAGCGTTCCGGTTGCGTCGCGGAGGTGGAGAGAGACCAACAACATCCTGATGCTGAACATCAGAGATTTTAACCACGCGGGTCTCCTGAGAGACGCTGACGTGGGTGTTCTGTGCGACGCGGTTGGTCGCAAAGGCAGTTGTGCCTGGGGCCACGCGGGCCTTCTGAGAGGCGTCGGCGCGTGCACCTTGATTGGCACAGTTGGCAGCAGGGGCACCCGAGAGAGTCACAGATCGGGCTTCGGGGCTATTCCCCGTCGAGACCCGGCGGCAGAGGCGGGTCTTTGGGCTCTTGGAGCCGGAAGAGAGAAACTCTTCGTACTTTGCCTGGTCGAACTCGACAATGAGCGATTCGACCATCTTCCCCTTACGGAGGACGTCATCCTGCGCCACGATTTGCTCATCAGTGACAAATGTAGTCCCCAGCGGAGTCGCCATCTCTTGTACGCGCCGGAAAAAAAGGGAAAGAAGTCTTTACTGTAAAATTTTCCTTGAATCAGATGAAAAAATTACAACAAAACTGTTTTTTCCTTCCAGTTACAAGGGAGGGAGGATGTTGAGTCTTGAATCCTCCCTTTGTTTAGTGCTGGGTTCTTCGTGTGGCGGTGGAGAGTGAATCTTGTTCTCCGTTGACCGATGACCGTCAGGATCGTCAGGGAATCTTCTCTTTGGCTGGTAGAGGGAGTAGCACAGCTCTGTCTACCAAAACTCTCAAAGAGAAGGTAGGCAAAGAGCAGCTTGTACGCAGCAAGCTTGACGAAGAGTTGAGCTCTCTCCTGTCTCGGTCTGTCTCTCTTTGTGATCTTCTGATGCCAGATGCCTTTCTGATCGCCCTTGTGTCTATCCCCTCTCTTCTCTGATTCTGTTTCGACCTCATAGCAAATGAGGCTATTTATAGAGGTCCTAGGGGGTGAACGTGCCCCCTAAAAATGCTCCACGATGAGGGGCCAACTTCCCCACTTCCCCGCTATGTGGGCGGTGACTGGCCCAATAACCAGGGCGGTTATAACCGAGGCGCGAGACACGGGTGTCGAGCCCACGCGCCTTGATGTTGAGACGCGGGTGTCGAGCCCACGCGCCTTGATGGTGAGACGCGGGTGTCGAGCCCACACGCCTTGATGGTGAGACGCGGGTGTCGAGCCCACGCGCCTTGATGGTGAGACGCGGGTGTCGAGCCCTCGCGCCTAGAACTTGAAACTCTGTTTTTTAATGGCTTGTCTTTTAGTGATTTTTAGACAGTCTACAAACTCTACTCTTGCTTATATCTTACTTGGTTATTATTGTTCATCATTATATGCTTAATATTGTTTATATGTTTACACTTATTTTGAACCAAGAAAGCAACTAAGCACTTCAATTCTTATTAAAAAGAAATCTTGAGAAGTTTTGGAGCCTTTCACTGGGAATTCGGCTTCACTTCTTGGTCATCATTGTGTGTTAATTTTATTAGTTAAGTTATTTTCTTATTTGATTAGCACATCAACTATTCACCCCCCTCTAAGTGATTTTCAATCTCCTCTCCTTCCTCTCTCACGTTCGGCTTCGCAGATCTTGATCCAAACCTGAATTTGAGACCCAACTTGATCCGCATCTGCACCACCTACGAGGAAAATCAGGAATTATTGAATGAAACTTTTATGATAATGATCAAGAATGAAAAGAAATGAGAAATTCTACTCACACTCACTCTTTTCACTGTCTACACCCACCCTTCTTTTTTACCCACTTATCAACTTCAAGTTATTATAATTTGTTTTCTAAATACCCCAAAAACTTTCTAAAATATTCTTTTCTATTTTATCATCTGTTAGATTTAAATTAGACACTGAATCTCGTCAAAATAAAACCTTTAGCCTTTCCTAATCTCTGTCTCCTCCCAACGTACTCTATTAGACCGATTATATCTCTCTGTCTCATCATTTTGTGCAGTTGTTTGTCTACTCGTGGATTTTCTGGCCAAAGACAACGAGAAGGCGCAGAGAAGGCTCCATCAGCATTCATTGCGCCATCAACATCTCCGACTGCGTCTGCAAAGGCTCTTCCACGATCAGCTTCAGGTATTCAAGTGGATGCTGGAAGAGAGGAGGAGAGTCAAGCCTTGTGATCCTTTGGGAGAAAAGAAAGATCGGCGAGGAGAAGGCCATTCTGAAGCAGATCGTTCGAGCAAATTCAATTCCATTCTTGTGAACAAGAAGGTAACTCATCTTGCTTTTGAACTTTATTCAAGAATGTTGAATTTGGATTGTCTTGTTATGGTCCTAATGCAGATAAATCTCATGATTGTGACCTACATTATTTTAGGTTTAAGATTGTAAGCATGATGATTTTAGATTTATCTGCACTTGGGAATAATAAAGTAAATTGATTTCTCGGTAAGTTTCTGCATTTCCTTGAAGATTTCTTCTATAGTCTGACATGAAATTTACAGTAAGTTGTGAAATCTCTAGCTACTTGTATTTTATTTGATTTTGCCATTGTTTATCATGAAGTTCCACTGAAAACTTATCTATTCAGCCTTAAAACCATAACCAAAGCATGCTTATTTAATTTAATTGTTAATGAAACTCGTGATATATTCCTCTATAATTTTAGTTTGCACCTTTTTAGTGCATCTCAGATGTTTTCTTCTTTTCTCTTTGCAAGCGAAGCCTGATTTTAAACTACAATTCAACCTTTTACTTTATCAACTTATTCCATTAGTCCGCCTTCATTCTCTGTCTTATCGAATTAAACCCTTGGAGAGGAAGAAAAATTTTAAGGTTAAAGAGAATTTTAGTAGGAGGTGCAGAAAGAAAAAATGTTGGAAACCCTTGGAGAGAAAATGGAGGGAAAAAATAGATAGTATTACAGACTTTTTATCTATGAGTAAATTGTAATTCAAAAAATTATTTTAGGAGTGGGTGGAAACAGTTAAAAAAGTGAGTGTGAGTAGAATTTTCCAAAAAAATTAGTTTTTGGTTGGATTTTAACTAGTTCAAGGCTAAAATTGGTAATTAAAATTTAAAATAAAAAAACTAAGCAAATACTGGAAGTATAAGGAGACGAGGAGATCAAAATATAGTGGCCTTACTTGTTCTCTTTTTTGTTTTTTTTTTAAAAAAATGTTTTAATTGGAATTAGCTGTGATTACCCTAGATCCACTTTTATCTTAGAGGATCTCTTTGTGGATCTTGGGTTTTGAGATTTGGATGAAATGAAAACTGATGGATCTTTAGAACAAGAAGGCTTTTTTTTTTTGCGCCATGATATCATCTCTTTAGATCATCACTTATTATTATAATTTCTAGATCTACGTAATTTGTGAATTCACTAAACAAGCAGTAACAATGTATTGCTCATCTCAAACAGAGAAGTGATATGATGGATCGGCTTTTGAATTTTGAGGTTTGATGATGGCCATGAGACGGGCCAAATTAATTTCAACAAAGAAACCAAACTCTATTGTAAATAAATGGGGTAAAATTAAACACTTGCACATTCCACCACCAGTGCCACCAGCTCTGTCAAATTCTGCTGCAAATAGATCAGTTGGGATGTGTGCCTCTAGACCTGTGTAAATTTCTCTGTTTTGCCTCTCTCTATCTGTGTTTTTGGATCTTAGCTAGGAATTGAAATGAAATGCCCTCTGAGGTTTTTGGGAAAGGATTCATGGGCTCAAGAGACAAGATGTGATGAGAATGGAAGGAGAAGCAGGAGAAGTGAAGAAGAGAGTGTTGTATGCTAGTCTACAGACTAATATACTATAATCTAAAATTTTAAGTGGAGAATAAATCTTATTCAACGTTTCTTTCTTTCTTGCTTGCTTGAAAAAACAAAAAGGTACACTAGTCTTGTACAGACTTCAAAAAAAACTTACAAGAATACCAACCATCTATTTTAATATCATAAACAAATGACAATAATGTATATATGACTCTTTAACTTCTCAATTCAAAGTGACTTTTCATTTCTTTAAATTGATGATGACTTTTCATTCTTTCAATTGATGACGACTCTTCATTTTCTTCTAATTGATGATGACTCTTCATTTCTTCACCTATGATGTCTTTTCTACTTTCAAACTTAATGTCTTAAAAGACATTTTTATTTAATATTTCACAGGTCCCCTCAAATCAAAATATTTTCATACCGAGCATTTCTTTTAGCCTTCTGAAAGGTTCAATTGGTAATGACTTGGTGAAAATATCTGCTACTTGCTCTATGATATGATAATATTTCAGCTCCATGGTTTTCTGCTTTACATGGCTTCTGAGAAAATGAAACCGTGTATCTATGTATTTGCTCCTCCCATGATGTACTGGGTGCTTTGCAAGTTGGATGGCTGATTTATTGTCCTCAAAATTATAGTTGCTTCTTCTTGTGGATGATCCAACTCCTTTAAAATGTTCAACGATCAAATAACTTTCACATACAGTAGATGAAGCTGCCACATACTCTACTTTGCATAAAGATAAGGCCACAACTTCTTACTTTTTTGAGGTCCATGAAAATGCAGTTGACCCAAACTCGAAGACATAGCCAGTGATACTTTTCCTCTCATCTTGGTCACCTCCCCAGTCACTATCTGAATAGCCTACTAACTCTGTAGTTTCACCATAAGTATAAAATAGATCAAGGTTGAGTATGCCTTTGATATACTTTAGAATCCTCTTTACAGCTAGACAATGAGACTCTTTAAGTGTCTCCATATAGTGATTCACAAGTCCGACTCCATAAACAATATCGGGCCTTGTGATTTTCAAGTACCTCAGGCTACCAACTAGACTTTTGAAAAGAGTCAGTCTACAAAATCTCCATTTTCTTCTCTTGATAGCTTCATTCCTGTGGCTATTGGGGTGGTTCTTTGAGTTGCAGTTACTCATCTTGAATTTCTCCAAGATCTCTTTCATGTACTTCTTTTGAGATATAATTTTTCCATCTTGTTGTTGCTTCACTTCGATACCAAGAAAATAGGACATCAATCCATTGTCCGTCATCTCAAATTCATTGAACATCGCCTTCTTGAATTCAGCAAGCATCTCGGCGCTACTTCCTGTGTATAAAAATCATCAACATAAAGATAAATTATTAGAAATTCGCCTTGATGGTTCCTCTTCATGTAGATGGCATGCTCATAAGGACATTTGGTGAAGCCGTTTGATGAAGATAACCATCAATTCGGGCATTCCATGCCCGTGGTGCCTGCTTTAAGCCGTACAAGGCTTTCTCTAGGCGATATACTTTGTCTTCTTGTCATTTTATCAAAAAACCTTCTGGTTGTTGTACATACACGTCTTCTTCAAGAATACCATTGAGAAATGCTGACTGACATGTAGATGATATGTCTTCCACCTTGATGAGCTACAAGTAAAATTAATAATCTCACCGTGTCAATCGAGCTACTTGTGTAAAGACTTCTTCATAGTCGATACCGTATTTTTGTTTGTAGCCTTTCGCTACAAGCCTCGCCTTGTACCGATCAACTTCACCATCTGTTGTATGTTTGATCTTGTACACCCATTTGACATGTATTGCCTTGTGATTTTGTAAAAGTGTTGTCAACTCCCATGTGTCGTTCTTTTGAATGGCATACATCTCCTTCTTTTACCGATCGCCAACAATCTTCTTTCTTAGCCTCTTTGAAGTGAGAGGCTCATGATCAGCATATAAGCAGAAGAGATTAGTCTCTCCATCTTCTTCTATCTGCTCATAGATCTCCCTGAGGCTTCTCATTTAATGGTACCTCGTTGCACGGAGGATTGCTACTACTACCTTCCCCAGAAGACGGAGAATCTCTTGCAGGAGAACGATGTAGCATGTAAAAGAGATGGTGGTGTAGCTAGTAGTGGAACCTCCTATAGGGGTTCGTCGGGTTTTTTCACCACGG
>JAVJIF010028801.1:0-56397 GCA_038442645.1 Agave tequilana | reverse complement strand
CGGTGATGATGGAATAAATTCCAAACTGGATGATTAAAGCACAATAACTACACCAGGTGGGGGTGATTGCATCTTAATTTTGCATTATTATCATTACATTTGCACGTTTATTCTTAATTATCTTTATTTAATATTGCTATTTAACCCTCTTTTCGATTATGGTGTATAGTTACTTAAATGAGAAGATAATGATACAAGAAGCTTCTATTTTATCCCTAATCCTATCTAAATTTAGGTTTCAATTTAAATCAATTTGAAATCAAGAGCAAGAAAGGATAAATAATCATCTTCACAATTCAAATTCAAAATCAGAAAATATATTTCTAAAATATGGATGGGATAAAGTTAATCCTAATTAGAGCTAAGAAGGATAATTCAAATTAAATAGAGTTCAAAACCAATTCAGACTCGGATTCAGATTGAACACCTCTTAGCATTCGGATCATAACTTTCCCTACAGATATTCAAATCTGATGATTCAAGATGCTACAAAAATAGAACTTAAAGGGCTATAATTCTTATATTGATCACTTTGGCCAATTCAGTCGTCTGATGAGTCATATTCAGCAAGCAACACGCCGACTTGCTGCAAATCAGTTTAGAATTGAATTCTCATATTGAATTGAGATTGGCTTAAATCTCCTAATTTGTATCTTATTGTGATTGCCTCTGAGGCCTATTTAAAAAGGTGAAATCTCTCGTAAAAAAGCATCTCCACATCAAAGATCATAACTTAAGATTTATTTATTTTTTGAGTTTCTCTTCCAAATTTCTTTTGTAATTTTTAGGATTTAGTTATAGTTCAAACTTTGTAAAGAAGGAAGGAGCTCGTGTAATTGACGGTGACAGTTTCAATAAAGATTCTTTTGTTCTTCTTTTCAATTTTTCGTTGATATGTAATTGTTTTCTTTATTTGCTTTCTTTGCATGCTTTCTTAGTTTAGTTTAGACCATGAGTAGCTAAATTTTTTTCTCATTCCTTGCTAATATATCACCACCATCACACCTAAGTTTAAGTTTAGTAATTAAACCCGACTGAATCATATGCATGCTTAAACCCTAAAATAATCTTGAAGGCACATGAGCATGGGATCTAGGTCAATTATTTGTTAGCACTTTTAAATTGTTTTTCTTAATTTATGCTTGATGAACATCTTGATATTTTAATGTTAAACTTTAATTTGTGTTATTTCAAATAGGGTTAAGATTTGCTAGTATTTTCTAATGATTTTTCTTATCTTATGCTTGATGAACAATCTATATTTTTGTTAAATCTTGATTAATGTTAGTTCAATCATAGCCTTATTTCTATCTTATGTATCTTACTTGATGTTTGTGGTAGATTATCATGTTAGATTTAAAGTGAAGATTTAAAAAAAAGCATGTTATGGTCGTTGATTATTAGTAAGCAGTAAACTTTTCTTTTAAATTAAAACAATTCTCTATATCAAAACACAATCATTTCCTTCTATTTCCTTCTTTTCTAAGTTCTTAAACAAAGAAGAAATCAACGAAGACCATAGTACCGAAAAGCTTCCATCGCATCTCTACCTGAGGATCAACCGCATAGCCCTTACTACCGCAGATATATTACAAAAGACAGAGACACGCCTTCATCCAGATAACATCCTTCTAACTCTTAATTTTATCTCTGTTTTTTCCGCAATCAAATTTTGGTATCGTTATCGGTAAGGGAACGGTATACTTTATTTTCTAACTAATTTCTTCTCTATTGTGTGTGTACGGAAACAGTTGCGGGGAGTTGGCATCTACAAAGATCTGAAGTACTTCAAAAACACTGCCCTAGAAGGCAGAACACCAGAGGCTTTAAGAAAGCCAAGCAAACGCGGCAAGCGCCATGCAAACGCGGCAATCTTAGTGAGTTAGGGTTTCTGCTTTCTTCTGTAATAATTGAAGTTAAGTTTTGTATCTTCTTTGTTAGATTTTACTGTAACTTATATGGACACTGTTTCTAACAATAACAGTATTTTGTGATTGAAATTTAAAAACCGGATAGACTTACATCTAGACATTTGTCTATTTTTAATTTAAATTTTCAATAACTGTCAAAGAGTGCTGGAGATAGAGGTAAGTTTGCATGGCATTTAGATTAGGAAACACTTTTGGGTGATTTAAAAATTGCTTTGAGTGTTAATTATTTATTTACTTGCACACTTGCACTAAAACAATTTATGGGCAAATCCCATAAAAAAGATAAGGTGGGGAAGTCATTACCCTCCCTTGGCCCACAAAAAATTATGTATGTATTAGCACATCTAATAATCAATTAGTTAGGTATTAGGGCCTCAAGAAGCCTTGATACTTACACAAAAGAAAATTAAATGAGTTATACATATTAAAAAAAATGCTTAAAGGGTAACGAAGTGGTAATACTTCGAATCTTTCAAAAAAATATTAATATAAGACATAAGAGTTGAAGTTGAAGAATCCCGAGTCAAAAATTCACGATCACAAAGGTGCATATGACTTAGGGATAAAATAATAGACTAGATGAAAATTTCAGTTTTAATTTCTACCTAGAATGATTAAAAAAATTTAAATAGAAACTAAGTATAGGAATGAATAATTTGGTAATCCTAAGACTTATAGATTACTTGATTTTTATAAAAATACTTCAAATATTTTCTCAATTTCAAAAATGAGTTTTTGAAAATACTAATATTTTGTTTTTCTTTCTTTTAAGGATTTTATGGGTATAATTCACTGAAAATCCTCACGAGACAAAACTCGTCCTCCAGGGGTAACCTAGAGGTTTAACGGCTTGTTACACATGCTAAGTGCAACCGTGATTCCTACGAAAGTGAGTTAAGTTAGATTAGTTTTTTTTTTTAATTTTGCTCAAGGTCGATCAAAAGATAGGTGTGGCGGTGTGATTGCATCTTAATTTTGCATTATTATCATCATATTTGCACATTCATCCTTGATTATTATTTATTTAACATTGCTATTTAACCCTCTTTTTTATTATAGTGTGTAGTTACTTAAATGAGAAGATAAGGATACAAGAAACTTCTATTTTATCCTTATTCCTATCTAAATTTGGGTTTCAATTTA
Organism: Agave tequilana; assembly: GCA_038442645.1. Classification (NCBI taxonomy): domain Eukaryota; kingdom Viridiplantae; phylum Streptophyta; class Magnoliopsida; order Asparagales; family Asparagaceae; genus Agave; species Agave tequilana. The sequence goes on along the minus strand of JAVJIF010028801.1, from coordinate 53,323 downwards.
AATCAATTTGAAATCAAGAGGAAAGGAAAAATCATCATCTTTACAAATCAAATTCAAAATCAGAAGATATATTTTTAGAAGATGGATGAGATAAAGCTAATCCTAATTGGAGATAAGGAGGATAATTCAAATTAAATGGAGTTCAAAATCAATTCAAATTCGGATTCAGACTAAACACCTCTTAGTATTCGGATCATAACTTTCGCTATAGATATTCAAATCTGATAATTCAAGATGCTACAGAAAGAGGACTTATAGGGCTACAATTTTTATATTGATCACTTTGTCCAATTCTGCCGTCTGATGAGTCATATTCAACAAGCAACACGCCTAGTTGCTGCAAATCAGTTTAGAGTTGAATTCCCATATTGGATTGAGATTGAATTAAATCTCCTAATTTGTATGTTATTGTGATTGGCTCTGAAGCCTATTTAATGAGCTGAAATCTCATAAAAAAGTATCTGCACATTAGAGATCATAATTTAGAATTTTTATTTAGTTTCTCTTCTAAATTTCTTTTGTAATTTTTAAGATTTAGTTCTAATTCAAACTTGGTAAAAAAGGAGGGAGCTCATGTAATTGACAGTGACAGCTTCAATAAAGGTTCTTTTGTTCTTCTTTTCAATTTTCTTTTCATTGATACTTAATTGATTTTTTTTATTTGCTTTCTTTACATGCTTTCTTTTACATACTTTCTTAGTTTAGTTTAGACCATGAGTAGCTAGATTTTTTTCTCATTACTTGCTAATATATAACCACCATCACATCTAAGTTTAGTTATTAAACCTGATTGAATCATATGCATACTTAAACTCAAGAATAATCTTGAAAGGCACATGAGGTTGGGAACTAGGTCAATTATTTGCTAGCACTTTTTAAATTATTTTTCTTAATCTATGCTTGATGAACATCTTGATATTTTAACGTTAAACAATAATTAGTGTTATTTCAAATAGGGTTAAGATTTGCTAATACTTTCTAATAGTTTTTCTTATCTTATGCTTGATAAACAATCTTGATATTTTAATGTTAAATCTTGGTCAATGTTAGTTCAATCATAGCCTTGTTTCTATCTTATGTATCTTACTTGATGTTTGTGGTAGATTATCATATTAGATTTAAAGTGAAGATTTTATTTATTAAATATTAGCATGTTATGGTGGTTGATTATTAGTAAGCAGAACTTTTCTTTTAGATTAAAACAATTCTCTATATCCAAACACAATCCTTCTTTCTATTTCCTTCTTTTCTAAGTTCTTAAACAAAGAAGAAATCAACGAAGACAATAGAACCGAAAAGCTTCCATTGCAGCTCTCTCTGAGGATCAACCCGCATAACCCTTACCACCGCGGATATATTACAAAAGACAGAGACACGCCTTCATCCAGATAACATCCTTCTAAGTCTTAACTTTATCTTTGTTTTTCCCGCAATCAGGGGGTAGTGGCGGCATTGTTGGTGGTCGGAAGGGGGCAGATCATAGTGTGGTGTGATGGAGTTGGTCAGTAAGTTGTGCCCAATGTGAGAGAAATTTAACCATAAAGAAGGTACAGCATGCAGATTTGAAACATGACAAACGAAGAAATGAATATAATAATGAGAAGAAATCTGTCAGGAGGAATACAGAAAGGGAGGGGGGAGAACATAAAAGCCATACCTACGCAGGACATATGTTCTGGTTCAGTATTTGCAGCAGAATCAGTATTTACCAAAGATGATATAAGAGCACAAGTTAATGGACCAGAGAAATCTTAAGCAGATACCACCAGCTGTCTGGAACTTGTGGAGAAAGGTCTTGAGCAGCCATAGTCAAATCTCTACAAGAAGCAAGGAGTTCGACACACAAGTAAAGAGCTCCAAAATTCAGAGTATTAGGAAATGTTTTGCAGCCTGTATTGCTCATAGACACTCCTAATACATTCATCAAGCGTAGAAAAAGTTTTTGAAAAACTCTACTGCAGCAATCAGTGGAGACTTTTGAAGCAATGATAAGATGCTCACAAGAGAACGCAGTTGCTGATGGCTTTCTTTGGAGATGCCTGAATAACTTCTTTCCAAGCAGACAAACTCAAAGTTTCTCTCAATATCGTGATCATCAATAATCAAACTTATAAATGGCTCACTACTGGGGCAATTTAACTGTGAAATGGCCATTTGCAAACAAGTCTGAGCCTCTTTTAGAATTTGAGTTTCCTGTGATTCCATATCTCCAGCTGATTCTGAAGGTGCTGAGAATATAGCTCGTTGAGGTGAAAGAACAAAGATGATATCTTTCAAAGCAGACCATATAGCTTTAGCATGCTTGAGCATGCCATCAGTTCCATAATTTAATATGCAATTGCCAAGATACTTCAAAGAATCAAGCTGCAAGGACCTCAACTAATTAAATTATGAGATTTACCAAAGAAAATTAAAAATATATTGAACAAAAATGAGAATAGTAGTTAATAATGGTAGACATTGTCTGGCTATCACCACAAACCTTTGCTAAGGGAAGAGAAGAGGAAAGTTTATCAAGCAGCAGTGGGATGGCAAATGGCTCAAAATATGGAGTTGAACAGAAGGCATTCTGCAACATAAACAAATAGTTCATGAGAGGAATGGATGAAGGTAAGTTTTTTTTTTCCAACATAATGATTAAGAGGGTAGGATCATGCACATAGTTGAAGAAAACAGCACGTTATCTCCAACTTAGTGAAAGTGATAAAGAATGCAACTAGCAGTATCCTTCTGAGTAGTGGAAAATAAAGCACAGTACGTTCTAAACTAGTTATTTCTCTTATTGCCATTCAGAAATCAGGAAAACATGTCTTTGATACCCAAGAGGTAGAGCCACGAAGGAATGCGTACAGCAGTTCTTTGTAGTATTTTGATAAACTACAAATACGTGCAGATATCATAAGATTAAATACATAAATCTCCTAGTATCGCAAAAGTTTCAAATGTAATTTTAGAGACAAGTTACATACCATTAGTGCCCTAGAAAGATCATCTCTTTTTATCTCAAAATCATCACTTCTTTGCTGCATACATTAGAAAAATAGACAAAAAATGAAGTGAGAGAGACAAAAAATAATGCAGTGTGCAATAGGGAAGTGTGTGCAGGCAGCAAACAGATAGAGATGTAGAGAGCTTTTCTTTTTTGAGTGAAGAAATGTAAAGAGCTTTAGCACAACATCTAGAAAACTAATTCTATGCATCAAGTCAGTGGGATAAAAGAAATAAATGGAATGTCTCCATGCATGCAAGGGAAAGTACGCAAGCAGCAAACAGATAGAAATGCAGAGAGCTTTTGCACAACAGCTAGAAAACTAATTCTGTGCACCAAGTCAGTGGGATAGAGAAATGAATGGAATGTTTCCACGGTTTGCCAGCTCGAACTCATGACTACAAGTTATCAAATACTAAATAAATGGATTAAAGACAAAAATACAAAGTGTATAATGCCTTAGGTAGAGCTACAAGTAGCTTTATTAAAACAAGATTCACACCTTACTTTCAGTTATTTTTAACTCCTGCAACATCGAGAAAAAGAAGGGTTGAGTGAGTAAGAGACTGCCCTAACCACTGAAAACATTCTACCAATTGTGAATACGGCTCTTCTTATCAACCTTTCTCCGGATAATGTTCTTTCTTTTTGTCCAGCTTAATCCTAGCACAAAATCATCTGACCCTACTGCTGTATACTTTCATACTCCATAATTTACCAACGTATGAAGATCAACAAATTCCATTAATATTCAAGAACGTGTTCTCCATCATATGATTCACACTAGACCTTACATAAATATAAATGGTTTGTTGTTGCATACATATGTTCTCATCATCGCCATCAGCATCTCATCTAAGCCTTTCCTATCAAAGTGGAGTCTGCTCAGTAAAAAAATTGAGTTGATTGATAAAATTTTATGACCCGCAGTCACTAAATTTTCAGTAATGAAATTGTTAGCATTGGCATTCAAGAAAAGAAAAATATAATCATGATCCATGGGGAAACTACCAGACCAAAATCAATGATTATTTATTAAGACGGTAAACCACTTCCAACATCTAGCTATAGACTAAAAACATTATCACAACAATGTATGACACAACCATAAAAGAGTTTACTGTTTTCACGTGTCAAGTAATGTCTTAGAAGACATTGAATCAATTCCCAAGGTAAACCATGCAATTATAGATGCATTTCAGAAGCAAAAAGTAAACTGTTCCAAACAAGAATGCATACAGTCATTTCTAAACTTACGTGTGTAAAATATATAGGAAAATAGCGGCTTAAAATTTCAAAAAGCTCTGAAGCAAAGCTTGCTCCCAACTTAGATTGATCTGGAAATATCTGCATGAGAGTTTCTGCTATATGAAATGTTAGCATCAAGCACCGAGGATCCTTCTCTCCATCAATCGCGTCCAAAATTCCGTAAACAAGCTCGTCGGCCTGTATAAGGATTATTGGATAAACAGATAAGCGGAATAACACTAGTAGCCAGATCAAGACCATATTTCATAGTATCACTAAGTTGCATTTTGGGTGACAATTATATATAGTTATAAGGAGGAAAAAGGAGCAACAGATTTCAAAAAATTGATTTGCAATTAAGACAGGAATAATTGTAAAATATGATTGGATAAACTGCTAGCACGAGCAAGTTATATCCGACTTTAACCCGATATTTGAAACTCATCGCATTCTTATGTCAAGCATCTATTGTACTATGGCCTCTACTTTAAGTAAAAATTATCAAGAAGAATTGTCTTAAAGAAAAGAGTATGAATTTAAGGTCTGAAAAGCAATGAAGAAAACTCCTTTAGTTATCACTATATGCTTCCAAGTTTATATGCAAAGAATTCTGAATTTTGAATTCTAACTTCCAAGAAGAATGCAGCAAGTTTAATAACAAAAAGGAAAAAGACAGATTATAAATTAACTCAGATGATGACTGATAGAAGATGGTTGAGGGAGATAATAAGTGGTGAAAACGTGATGAAACTCCAATGGGCCATCTCTATTACACGCACCTAAATGCCATGAACTACAGCAGTTGACATAAGTACCATTCATGCATGCATGCAGAAGCTAGTGTACTGTTGAGACAACTTAGCCAGTTACCACCGTGATATAAATGGTGCAGATGCATACCTTGATACAACCAAAAATAGTTGATTGAATCTAGATCATTTACATGTGGTAAATTTATTGTTCATGGATTATGTTAAAGAATTGTATTTGATGGCTTTATATGCCAATATCAGATGTGTGTCCTTTATAGTTTCACAGTTCTAATAAAATTCTAGTAAAACAAATATGCTAAACTACATGCAAAGCAAAATCGCAATTCAGGGTTTGGCAAATGTCAGGTTCCAAGAAATTTAAACACCTCCTTAAACACACGCACGCGCGTTTTTTTTTGTGTGTGTGTGTGTGTGTGTGTGTGTGGGGGGGGGGGGGGGGGGGGGGGGGGGGGGGGGGGGGGGAATGAACTTTGGCTCATAATTGCATAAAAGAGCAGGTGGTTATAAAACAAAAAGGATTAGGCACGAGCTAAAATCTAAAGCAAAGTCATAATAATACCAGAGCCGCTACAGTCTCGGGATAGACATCCAATAAGCATGAAGAACTTCAAAGCACAACTGTGGGCCACAACATACGCAAAACAAATAAAAACTTGCATTAAAACCTAAAGAAATAAATTTCTGCAAGTGTTTATGCTCCAAGGAATTATTTGTAAGGTCTCACCTTGCGGTCATGCACTGCTAGTGACTGAGCTCGAACATCAGCTAAATAAGTTTCTGCTAGCATCTTAGCCTCGCTATCTACAACCATACCGACATTACTCTTTCTTCTCAAAAGAGCCAAGCAACCAACAAGTGTCCCGTGTAGGGATTGCCAATCTGCCTGATTTTGAAATGAAGATCATCACATCACAAATGTTGTGAAAAATAATTTCCAGAATAGCAAGGTGAGGCCTGAACATGAAATCCTGAGAGGTAGAGTTGAAAAGAATATGTGATCAAATAAAAACATTTTAAGTAAAAATATTTTTTTTAAAAAAAAACTGAAGGTCTGCACATGCCACCATGGCATGAATGTTAAAAATACTTTTGTATAGGTTTAAGCGCAACTGTACTGATTGATGATGGATAAATCGAAATCTCCTTCTGATCTTTATTACATGAAGAAACCTTACATAGATTACTGAGGGAAAAACATTCATCAGAAGTCAAGGACATCAGGTGGGGCACATAGTGAAGAAAATTTAGGCCTTGCAGGATCACATAGCCTATTATGGCATTCCTGTGGGAAATATAAAAAATCATCATGTTCTGAACAACTTCTCCAAGATCTACATTCTCTTAGTTAACAGTGGGGAATGTAGCTCAAATTTGGCAGAAGAGTGGAGTAGTGATGAAATCCTGATGGTGTACACGGACTGGCAAAAGCTCATGATATCGTAATCTATTTCCTTTAAAATAAAATTTGGTCATGTCTACAAAACTAGGAACTCCTGGCCACCTATGGAGGCTAAGAAAGGATGATAAGTAGGAAATTAGCACAAGTGACAAGAATCTCAATTTAATCAACTCGGTTCATGGTACAATGTCGATTACTGAATATATTTCATAGTGGATAGCTGATGGAGAGATGTTTGCAAAAAAAAGAGGGAAAATGACATGCTATATGCTATATGTAACATTTAGGAAGCATACAATAGACTACCTTAAGGGATAAGTTAATGGGTTTTGACGACAAGAGAAAATTGCAGAGGAAGCTAAGGCTAGCGCACCAGAACTCGTGGCACAAGTTGCAAACATTCCATGCTTGTTAGTCTACACCATGGTTTCAAATATCGACCGATTTTGATATACACAGGCAATGTTATATAGGCCTTTGAGGTACCTAATACAATATAAACCTGATAATATTGGCTGATACAGAGGCAATATTGCTTGTCAATATTGAAGGCCAATATTAACAATTTGATACTAAAATGTTATTGGACTATACTGATACCGATATCGAGATTTTAAACCATGTCTGCACAGAGTTTGTGTCAATGTCATTGATATTCTGTCAGATATTGGCAGGAAGTTCCTTTGTTTATGTTACTTTTATATGAAGGACTATTACAATTTAAAGGAAAAAACCTAGAAGATAAAGGTTTTAGGAATAGCTCATGAAGATAGACTATGAGAAGAGCAACTTAGATGGCATAGCGACAATGCATCACATTTTGGAAAATAAGCAACCCAAATTTATTTTTGCAATCTTTGATTATTTTGGAAATTAAAATAAAGAATAGTTGCAGGCATTTGCAATATATTTGGAAAGTTAGGTAGCAAGAAAGGAGCGCTACTAAAGTGTTTTCTTACGTTGATTATATAGAAAGACTCCAGTTGCCAATGCAATAGGCATGTACACAGTTAAGTGTTAAGTACTTAAGTTTGCTTGTATTCATTCTTAGCCAAAAACCCATCAGCTTCAGGTTTTTGGTAAAGCAAAAAAGTGGTTATCTAACATACCCAAAAACTATGAAATATGATAGTGTGTAGACTATTAGAAAACAAATAATTGTAAAACCAAAAAAAGGATGATATTCAACTAGAGGCTATGGGAATGTATCATGCAGGTGCAGCAAAAAACAAGGTCAGAGTGCCGAATTTGAAGAACTTAAAGAGAAACAAAGTGACAGATTGAGGCTAAGCTTTCCACCCAGATTTGATGGTTGGTGATGGTGTTTCTGTAAACCTTACTCAGCACCTAGGGAGACTTTAGAAGATGTGAGTTAGATTTAGGGCATAGTCCTAAGATTACATGGTCAAAAAAGGTGAGAGAAGGATGTCAAAACCCTTAAAATCATCTGCATTTGGTGTTCGATAGAAATGATTGGAGAAAGAGACAAGAACACCTAAATGTGAGCCGCTAGGATTTGCATGTAATGGCGTATTTAGAGTTCAGCCTGTGAATATCAGTGACTTTAGTTTTCTTTGAATAAATAACAGTTTGTATTATTTTTTCATTTTACTTTTAAATTTTTATTTTATTTATTATATAATAAGGTGTTATTTAATCTGTTTACTTTGGTGAAGTCCTCTGCTCCTTAACTAGCCCAAACAACAAGTTTCGAGTAACTAAAAGTCTTAAATTGGGGGCTTCATTGAAACAACTGAAGTTTACAAACCGTAAGCCCTATAAGAAAGGGGACAATGAATGATATAATGAGAAAACATAGGAAATACACATACAAACATAAACTTCAAGATATACTCTTAAAACTACGCAAAACTGAAAAATCGGAATATTCTGTGTCAGAAACAAGGAAAATTGGATGGTTGTGAATTTTTAATATTTACATGTGAAATGGGAATTTGAATTTAAACTCACAAGTCTTGATGTGAAGAACCCAACCAAACTGCTAATAATGGCACTACTGAATGGCTTAGATGTAAGCCGGCTAAGAACTTCTCCCAGAAGAAGAGTACCTACAATACAGAATGAACACGTAACAGAAAGAGGTGGGAGAAAATAAGAAATGATTATAATAATTGGTGATACAAGTGTTGGAAAATATACGTTTATATATAAGGAAAGCATGTGTGCTTGAATGAATGGATGATATATGTATATCTCAATGCATATAAATAAATATATGCTTAAATATGCGTATGCAAGCACTAAAGCACATCTGTAATGTGTTTGTGGATCCACATGTGCTATCTTGTTTTAAAACATAAGAGGAGATAAATAAAAAGTACAAATTACATTGAACAAATGTTCAAAACCCCTTATCATTTAGAACAGAAACACATAAGTGAAGATGAGAAAGACTAAATCTTGCTTGCAATGCTGCTGACTGGTGTTTGCAAAAAAATATGTCTTTAGGGGAAATACTTTGACCCTTATGAATAGACTAACCTGTCCTATAATTTTATGTCTTCTTAAATTAATTCCTGCGCAAGTACATTTCAATTTGTCAATTAGCTCTAATGTTGTATTACACCATAGGGGCAGATGCAATTTTCAGTAATAATGACACCTCGTAGATAGTTGATGATATTCCAAGAGACACTCACAATCTGCGGAAAAAGGTTGACCTTGTATCTTCTTGCCACAAGAATCGCCAAGATCACAAGTCCAATACAACATCAATGCCATAATTTATGTTATTTAACTAGCTATCTGTCACAAAATGTGTAAATATAAATATTATACAGCATAAAGCATTTGGAGTAACTAGTAAAAGTTTTGGCATACCTCTTGCACGAATTACATGATCCGTGGTTGTCAAATAAAGCCCCATTTCTCTTACCTAGAATACAAAGTACCATGTTGTGAAAGCCCAACCCGGAAAAAGGGTATATTTTGCTAATTATATACATGAAAGGTCATTAAAAAAAAACCACCAATGCCTCAAGACTTAGGAGGTCATTCTTCACCAGCGCTGCAATTGCATCAATACTTGTATTCTGATGCACGAAAACTTCAACATTTAATATAACTTAGAGAAAAATAAAATACTAATTTGATAAGAATACAGAAAAACCCTAATTTCTGAATTTGCCAATTAGTACAACAACAACAACAAAAAATCATCGTGGCAAACAAAGCCCTGGGTTCAATATCACGCATGCGAATCAGACAAACCAAATGAAATTTTGATCAAATTAGTTGTGCGCGAGAGGGAGAGCTTGACCTGCTGACTCGAAGGGCGAGAGGTGTCCACGAAGGCTTCGATGTGAGAAACCCATAAGTTCGGTGACGTCATTGAAGTAGGAGGATTGTGAGATCTCAGAAGAAGAGGGACAAAATTAGGGTTTTAGGTTTTCACCGAGGGGAGAGCGAGGGCTTTGGAGCCCCGCGAAACAGCAGCTGTATTTCGAAAGGGGCGGGGTCTCGTTGGGTGCCGTTTTTACCGTATCGACCGAGGGTCAAAGATTTATATAGACGTTACGAGCAGTCCAGATTCAGACTTCTGACTTGAGAGGGGACTCCGAGCTAGACTTGAGAGGGGACTCCGAGCTAGACCATTCCTTTTTCTTTTTCGTTTTTTTTCTTTTTCCCCCTTTTTCTTTTCCTCCTGGGTCTTTTTCTATTTTGTTTCATTATATTTTTAGGAAAATTGATTCCTTTTTTTTAGTCCTCAAGACTAAGTCTCCGGGAGCGGATATTGTCACCTCAAAAATGATAAAAGCATCCCAAAGACTAAGGCACCCCAAATCTGATAAAGACATCCCAAAAAATTCAAATTTGATCAATGCTCCCTTCTTCTCCTCCTCCTCTCCCATGTCGGCGACTACTTGACTCCGGCGAAACCCCTCATCCGGCTGCCCCCTCCTCCGCCCTCCCCTCCTCCCCTCCCTGTCCTGAAAGTACACCTAGAGGGGGGTGAATAGGTGTATGGCTAATCTAATGATAAATATGCGGAATTTAAAGACTAATTGTAACACACTTAGGGTCTGTTTGGTTGTCGTAATTGGCCGTAATTCGTAAGTCATAATGGTAAAATCATTTACAATTGTAAATGAGTTACATGCATGTAAGTTTTACGGTGTTTGGTTGATAATATAAAGTTATAAATGAGAAATTGTATTATTTTTACGATGTTTGGTTGTCGTAATGTGTAAGTTGTAAGTGAAAAATTGATCACAAAATTAACTATTTGTGATTTAAAAAGTTTTAATATTGCAAATAAATATTAAAAATGTTAAATATTAAAAAAATAATATTAACATAAAAAAATAATACAAATTGTATGACTACAAAATTAACTATAACTGGGTTGTAAGTGAGTGACAATTGGGTTGCAAGTGAGTAGTAGTTGAGATGCGTAAATCCTTTACGAATTACGGTCCAAACAAATGTTGTAATTGTAACTGGGTTGTGTAACGCCCCGATCCCAAGGATACGGAGACGTTATGGCGACGTACATACGCGAGGTGAAAACAACCTCACGCGTACGTTAAGCCTCAGTACAGTACAATACCTCCATATAGATCTGAGGTCCAGCATGAAAGCAGTACAAGAATACCTGCAGAAAGAGGTCAGCGATCATAACAGATATGAAAAATGGGGACAAATAAGATAACAGAAATGAATCAACAAGATACCTATGAATGGGGCCGATGAGGAATCTCCTAGGTGACTCCAAGGCACCCTCGGTACGCGGATCTCCAGTCTGGGCACGCAAACCCAGGGTCGTCAGAAAGCGACCTAGTGAGTGGTAAAATGAAGGAAATAGTAATATACATACATAGTAATACAAGCACGATACTAATATATAATACATGATATGGTACTCGTGATACTATCTCATAAGCATATAGGAAGCAGTAGAAAGACATAAACATGTAGGCGGTAGAAATATATAAACAGGTCATCTTTAAATATCATCACTACCTAACCGGTTATTATTGGGTCATGTCTATAGTTGTATCCAGTTTATATTATACATAAGGCCGACTAGTGGTGATGTGATGCTGATGAATATGCAGATGGTCATATACAATATGAACATGCAGATGAGCATATGCAACATAAATATAATACTGTGTTGTACATAGACAGTAAATGATGTCTGCTATACAGAAAATAAAATGTATGCAATGCAGAACATGCGTAGTATGCTACTATATACAGTGTAACATGTATTAAATAAGGTAACAAGTATACAAGTAACATGAGATCAGAAAAAGTATCATGAACAGTAACAAGTACAACTAAACATGTATCAAGTAAGTTATGTCAAAGTCATGTCAAGCAATAGTATACATGTCTCAGGTATGTCATGTGATTTATACAATAGTAGCAATCAGTACCACCTGGTATTTTAATTACTCTCTTCCAGTGTCCCATACCACTGGCGGTTCATACTAGAGCCCGCACTCCAGTCGAACCCATCCGGACATGGCCTACGGGTACCAATATCCAAACGAGAGAGTAACCAAATAACAAGTGTTCCCGAAGTCACTATTGTGTATACTGTTTTATTATGTTAATTGGAAACCCGTGGTCGAAGAGTTCTTATCGGGGGGATGTATCCCGTGCATACCGGGATCACGGCCTTAAACAGATCCCTGGCTGCTGAGACCAGGGCCAGCCCGCTAGAGCTGTAACATGTAACATGAGTAACAGATGGTAGCCAGCACTACCCGGTCCCCTGCAGTGGGACCTCAATATGGATCCAGAACATCCACCCGACATGATCTAATCAACCGTCAAGTCTCCCCCATACCCCAGTTAACTTTATGATTTAATATGTCAAGTATACAATGTAACAAGAATAACGACTGTACATGATACGGGTAACATGATAACTGGACCTGAGCTCTGTTGATAGCGTAGAACAATATAACAAGAATCAGGAACAATATAACATGAACAAGATATCATGAACATATACCGAGAACGGGAACAATAGATGTGGGATTCTAGAGGTGGCCCCCGTGGCTTGGATCCACGTGGCACTTAGTTCCACACATCGCATATCAACAGCAGTCATGTCCAGTAACGGGAATATCCATATCATGTCTAGTATCGGAATATCCATATCAGTAACGGGAACATGTATCCAGTAACAGGATTAACAATATCAGTAACGGGAACAAGCATATAACATGTATCTGATAACATGGAACAATAATACAGGTAATCGGAATGGTGATCCATATGACAATAATATAGAGAAACTATATAAGCATAAGTCACAGGGAAACATGACATGCATGTGTAACAGTGATATGTAAACATGACATGTACGTGTAATAGTGATATGTAAACACGACATGTACGTGTAACAGGGATATGTAAACATGACACGATATGAAATGCGGAAATCCATGCATTAGTCTATCCAAGTATCGGTGGTATGCCTATGAGTAGCACTAATCCGTATAATCGATCTATGTCTCACTAGTCCATGTCATATCAGTGGTCAGTGTATTATCATGTCTAGTGAACTGCCATAACCGTGTAATGCCTATACCGGTGCATGTACTAACGGTGTCCATGTAGTCATGTCAAGTGTAGTGTCATCCAGTATCCTGAATCAGTATTCGTGTGACGATAGTTATCTAATTATGAGTTACTACATGAAGTAATAGTATCTAATATGGTGATCCAGTGGTTCGTGGGTTAGTGGCGATACATGCATGATATCTGTGTCCGAGTTGTCTACGACGTATGTCTTGTCCCTATGGTTACCTCATCTCATTAACTAACCCATCAGTCTGTATACTTATTGTGCCTTAATTGCATAGATTACCATAATTATCATGATTTACCGATAATCATATTTTATTTTTAATTAGGCAATCAACCAAGATATGAATCATGATAAAATATAATTTATAAAAAGAAAACACTCACAAACTGGCTACAGGATTGTAGCTCTCTTCTCCACGATCGCAACGGATCCAGAATCGCCGAATCGGAGTCGGATGCTCCCGATATCGTTCGAATACCAAAACCGAAATAAAAAGGTTAGATATGTAATAAACTGAAATGTTCAGGGGGCTAATTGTAATTTTTCAGGGGCCTAATAATAATTTGGAAATTTACAGGGGCTTAAATAAAAATGTACCTGTAATGGGTCGGGTTGGGTGTAATCGGGTCGGGTTTGGGTTAAACCCAAAACCCGAAACCCAATGGGTTTCTTCCCAAAGAAGGAGCCAGCAGCAGCAGCCGCCAGGCTGCTGCCGCCCACTCGCGGCCGCCGTCCGGCCGCTCGGCCAGCGCGGCCTGTCCAGCAGTCGCCGGCGCTTCCCCGGCGCTCCTCCGGCGCTCATGGCCGCCGGGGCCCAACAGCAAGAGAGAGAGGGAGAGGAAAAGAGGCGGCGGCCAGGTCTGGCCGCCTCGCCGGCGGTCGCCTGGCCGGCGACGGAGCCTGCGCAGCCTGGCCGCGGCGCCTGCGCGGCCTGGCTGGCGGTGGAGTCAAGGTCGGGCTTCCCCTCTCCTTCGATGGGTTTGCACAGAGAAAGAGGGAGAGAAAGGGAATTGGGAGGAGAGAGAGAACTTGGGAGAGAGAGTTTCTTAGAGAGAGAGAGAGGGTGTGTGGGAGAGTGAGAGAGTGAATAGAAGAGACAGAGAGAGAGAGATATTTAAAAAGAGGGGGAGAGTCGGTGGTTGCTACAGTAAGTCGGTGGAGAGCCTTCGGGAAGAAGGAAAAGAAAAGAAAAGAAAAGAAAGAGAATAAAAAATTAATATTTAATTAATATTTTATTGGCCCAAAATTCGACTAGCTCCGAACGATACCCAAAAATTACAGAAATTAGAGAATATTAACTGGAGACGTAATATGAAGACGGTTTACAGAAACTCGATCTGGTTTGCCAATTAAAAATTCCGGAAGCTGTCGTCGATACGGACGACACCGATTTTGCCCGGATTTCGATAAATTTCAGAAAAATCCCCAAAAATATCCGAACGTAGAGGACACGATTCTAAGCCAGACAGTGAAAGCCGATTCTCAAAATTGTACTCCATTTGTGAAATAAAAATCGGAAGGCCGGTTATCGGTATCGGTCGACACCGACTACGGAGATTTTCCAAAATAATCCAGAAAAATTCCAGAAAATCTTGAAATATCTACAATATTAGGAAATGATTTTGAAACTGAAATCAGGTCAATCGGAATATTACAGAGGTCAAATCAAATTTGTACGTCGTATCGCGTACAGATACGGTGATACGTACTCCGGGGATCAGGGTGTTACAGGTTGTAACTCATTTACGCATTACGAACTTTTACGCCTTTTATGGCGAAACAAACAGCCCCTTACTGTAACCAAAGAGTGTAGCCGAATTCCCGGTGAAAGGCTCTGAACTAACTCCTCTAAATTCCTCTAAATAAGAATTGATGTGCTATATGAAGCTCTCTTAGTTAAACACAAGTATGGGCACACAATCAAACCAAACATGTATATAATATGAACAATATGAATCAATGCACAACACAATAAGAGAGAGTTGAGATAGTGGATCAAACGCAAACACAAAGATATGTTTCGAGATTCGAGCACCCAGCTCTACGTCCCCGCCTTCACACAGAAGGATTTCCACTATAGCGTCCACACACGACTTCCCACACAGGAAACCTTCACTGAGAATTTGGGTAAATACAACTAGGAATACACAACTCCTCTCTCCAACAAATACAACCTCTCACTAGAGGTAAGGCACAAAGCCAACACAATATCAACCTCACAAATGAGGGATAGACACAAAGCCACACAACTACAATCACCTCATACTTGAGGGATTCCAACTCAATCACCTCTCACTAGAGAGATGCAAACACCACTTTCACAATCACCTCTTACTAGAGGGATATCAACACAATCACCTCTCACTAGAGGGATATCACAAAGAATGGAAGGTTACAACACTTGGTGGTCTCTCTCAACCACAAACCAATTTTCTCACTAAACAAGATCCTATAGATAGGATAGATATGATAAGCTCAAGTGTGAGAAAATAAAGAGTTTGAAAATCAAAAACACAAAGGAAAAACTTTAGGGAAAAACTCTAGATAGAAATATAAATGAAGATCAAACCAATTCCCAAAGACTTTTCTGTTCTTTGATTTTTCCAACCCTTAAAAATAAATAAAGATCAAATCTTTTGGCACAAAAACTCTTTTAAAAACTTGTTGAAAGATAGATAATTTTGCTCTCTAAAAACTTGTATAAAACAGCTCAAGAAATGGGGTATATATAGCCCCAAACAAATCTGCCCGTTGACAGCTAGAAAGGGCAGAATTGCCCTTCCGGTCGACCGGCCAACGGTCATATTTATGACCGTTGAGCCACCGGTCGACCGGCCGGTCGACCTGAGGCTGGAAACAGAGAGCAGAGCTCTCTGCCGGTCGACCGGGCGGTCGACCGGGGCCATTTCTAGAGAGCAAAAGCTCTCTGGCGGTCGACCGACCCGGTCGGCCGGCCTCCAGCCTAAGCTGTGTGCACGTTCTGTGCATGTCGGTCGACCGGACCGGTCGACTGACTTCTGCTATGGTCGACCGGTCCGATCGACCGACAGACAGCCTGGTCCAACAATATAGGGATTAAAAACTTGAGTTTTGACTTCAATTAAATCCCATAAAATCACATAAATTCCACAAAGATCAGTTCTTATTAGATCTTTGAAATACAAATATGCGTGAGTAAATTCAACACATATTTTAAACAATTTGAACAATTTTTGTGTTCTTGAAAATTTTGTCTTAAACCAAAAGCCGTATTTTCTAAAAACCAAACTTTGAAATGGAAAATCCAATTTTTCCAAAACACATGTAAATACAAAAATATGATATTGAAACAACTTTGAAGTATGTTGTATATGGATAGAATCCAATATACATGAAAGATATTATATCTATGTTTTGACATGAAAACCAAAAATAAGTTTTGTTTAAATGCAAAACTCCAAACTCATGAAATAGACTATCAAAATAAGTTTTTTTAAGTATATGAACTATAGATGTATATAGATCAAATCTAATATATATTAAATCATTAAACTTATTTTGATTCTATCTATTCATGAAAACTATATATATGAAAAATTGAAACCGGTTAACCGAAAAACCAAAAAATGAAACTTTAAACTTGTGTGTGTATATAATGAACTTGAGCATATCAACATTATCTAATCTTTACAATGATCTAAACACAATCTTAAAATAAATAAACCGATGTCTTCTTGTAGAACTCCGTCTCCAAGTCGACTCGATCCAAACATGATCCAACGAGCTTGACTCCAACCGAGTGCTAGATATGATTTTGACGCGCGAGCTCTTAAATCACCATGTGAAAGCTTCAAATCACCTTTGTTGAAGCTAATCACCTACTAATATCTTGATCAAATATCTGAAACTAAATATCACAAGATTATTAGTAAACTATAACTACATGAGTTAATCATCATTAAAACTAGAGTGAAGGGCCTCTGGGCCAACAATATCCCCCTTTTTGATGATGATAAAACTCATGGAGTTATATATGCATGGTTTAAAGTTAAGCTTCATAGAAGCTCCCCTTTAACTCATGCATAGCAATAAACATAAAGATATGTAATGAATGCTCAACATAAATATGCATAAACATGATATGTAATGAATGCTCAACATAAATATGCATAAACATGATATTTGATACCAATGAAATAAACATGCTATTGATACCAATTTTAAAATAAAAATATTCTAAAAAAAATGTTGCTCTTGATACCAATAAAAGCTCTTGATACCAACAAAAGACACTCTTGATACCAATGGTAAGAGATAACAAGTTTAAACAAACATGCATATTTAAATAAACATGCATATATCAAACTCCAAAATATCTCTCCCTCTTTTTGTCAATTCATCAACAAAGGAGTACAAACAATAAAGGGCATAAATAATATTTTTCTCCTTTTTGCATAAATCAAACAATAAAGGTATATATGCTATATACATTCATGAATAGGAGAGACATGAAGTTAACTCCCCCTGCATACATGCAGTTATATGAAAAAAAATGACTAAATCCTAACCACATAAAGCATAATATACAATGTATATAAGGAGATGTGACGCTCCCTCTACACACGTGTAAGACATAAAGAAGAGCGGTCAAGCTCCTCAATACGAGATACACTTAACATGAATATATATATATAGAAGATGTTAAGCTTTCCTTGCATACAAGCAATAAATATCAAAACATTATGATACCAATTGAAAAATATATCCATTTAGTATGAAGGTATACATTGAAACATCATGATACCAATTTATGATACCAATTGAAAATAAACTAAACATTTTGAAGAAATCAACAAAAATTTTGATACCAATTAAAAGATATAAATACATAGGAAATCTTGATACCAATTGTAAAAATTAGTACCAATTGAAAATATTTTACACTTTTGATACCAATTGCAAAACATAAACCAATCTTTTTGTTTAAACACTAAAATCATTTTACAATAAAGATACCAAATAGAGAATAATATCAATTTAAGATTCTTGATACCAATATTAAAAATGAAACATATATCAATTGAAAATATTTTTCATTAGGAGCGTAGGAAACCAATTGAAAACTAAGATATCAATTGACAAATATCATTTTTCAACATAAAGAATGGGGTAAGACACCAATTGTAAATAAAACCAATTGAAAGGCAAAACATGAAATTTCTCCCCCTTTATGAAGCACTAATGAAAACGATGCATAAGCTTGTATAATATACCAATTGAAAAATAATTGTCATGAAGGACTAAATCAAGTTTAGCATAGTAAAATTTGTGCTCTAAGATATAATGATATAGTAAGCACACTCAAAAACACACACATATATACGAAAAGTTAAATACCAATCTAAATTGATATTGTTTGAAGTTGAAGCATACATATATAGAAACAAATATGAGTGTACAAAATAAATATCAATTGTGATACCAATTGAAAACATAATGAGGATCAAGTGTATAACTCATAAAGACCACCCTATACATGCACATGTTAAAATGATTTTCAATTTAAGCATACAAGGCATGATCGCCCATCCAACCACCCTTCGATGGAAGGGGTTTTCAAAAATAAGTTTGAAGATAATTTTAGCATAATTGAAAACTCTTTCAAAATGAAAAAATACGCAATTAGTTTTATGATAAACTTGAAAACTAGTACGAAATCCTTCAAGTAAGAAATAAAACAATAACATATCCACGAAAATATGAAAATCACACAATTATCAACACTCAAATAACAATAAAGCTCATATAATCTCATGAAAACAAATCACGAGTAAACATCAAATAATATGAGTGTGCAAAGTCATGTAATCAACAAAATCATGGAATAAGACAATTAAGCTCAATATGAAAAACATGAAAGTTTAATTTTCATTAAAACAATACCAACTTTAAGGTATATGTATGTTTAGTCTAAACTAGAAATATACATCCATATCCAAACACAATTGAGTCTATAAAGAGATTTTGCATGAAAGGCATATGACTCAATGTTATACATGTATATCAAATAGTTTTGACAAAATTAACATATACATGAAGCTAAAACATATCATCATGAAAAGCATATCAAAAGAAATAGGGAATACAAGTCAAAATGTATGAATCATCAAAACTAGGCTATACTAGTACATCTAATGGGTACAAATAAGCAATCAAGTACAAACATATAATAATCTATTTGTGGCTCACTAGTTATACAAGTATTGACACAAGTTTTAATGAAAACTATATCTTAAACATGTAATCAAATCATTAAGCATAAAATAAAATATAAATCAATAAGATCATTATGTAAATGCACACGTCTTAGATCTATGGTATACACAATAGCAAAACAAGTGTGAGAACACAAAAATATGGATCCATATAAACATGGGTGTATCTCAAATACTATATATGTACGTCATAAGTCTCAGTATCATGGCATAAGGTATAATGAGCATTAAAATATGACATGCTAAAAATGAATCATATGAATTCATGTAAACATAAATGGGAGTAAGAGATAGTTACCAAAACTAAGAGGGCACATCTCTATGTCTCCAAACCATGGTGGTCTTCCTACCAAACTCCCCTTGAAAGTGATGCATCCAAAATAGTCACAGTTAAGCTCGGAACGCATTCACCTCAAGGCACCAATGCTCTCACGTTAAGCGAGAGCCCACACCTACATCAAAAATAGGAGTGGCTTTTGGTACCCATACTCTTTTAGGTCCATGGAGGTTAGCACCTTTCCCAACTCAAACAAACTTATTTGCAAAATTTATATTATGTACTCTATCATAACAAAATCTTGCAACGTGGCCCTTACGTCCACAATGTGTACAAGTGTACACATGAGCATACATAGTGTCATGTGTATGAACGTGAGGAGCGTGTGTATGTTGTGGTTTGTGTGCATGTATATTTGAAATTTGTTTCTTTCGAAACATGAATTTCAACCGTGTGTGTTTCATGGCACATTGGCTCAGAATGGAGCCCAAACAATCAACACTCTTCTTTAACAAACAAATATCATTTTCAATCATGGAAGAAGAGGTGGAACATGTTACAGTAACACTAGATGGTGAAGTTATACTAGCATGACAAACATGTGAAGACAAATCATTTTTCAAAGTTTTATTTTCGTGTAAGCAAACTTCTAATTCTTTTGAAATCAATTCAATTTTATTTTTCAAAAAATTATTTTCTTTTAAAACATTATCAAGTTTTGAAGTCAAGATCTCATTTTTCTTCAAAAATTCATTACAATCATTTTTGTTTTTCAAAATTTTATTTTCTTTTAGAGTAGGTCAAATTTGAATTTCAATGAATCCCTTTCATTAGAAATCTCCTCTTTCTCTTGCAAAACCAAATCAAGTTTAGAAGACAAATTTTCATTTTTCTTCTTTTAATGCAAAACTTTTCTTTTTCAAAAGTTTATATTTTTCTAACTATTTTTCACAAACAATGAAAAGTTCTTCATTTAATATATCGGCATCAATATATTCATCATAATAAGAACTATCGTCTAGTTGAGTATTCGAGTTTACCTCAAGGGAGTCATTCCCTTGGACCATAAAGCATCATTGGTCGGACTCTTCTCCATTAGATTTCTCCTTCTCATTGAATTGCGTTTGTAGCTCGGGAGATGTCAAAATGTTCCACAGTGTAAAGGCGAAATCACAATGAGAAATCATATTTAAATATTCTTTGCTAAGTGCTTTTCTAAGTGCCTCTAGGGCTTGTGTATTGGCCTCTAAATGCTTGCTACTACTAAGGTAAGATTTCTTGATTATGGCAAGGTAAACTTTCCAACGTATGGCTTTTAAATGCCAACTCATCCTAACCTTCCATCTATCAATTTTAGAGATATCAAACATGGGAGGGTTATCCATGAGTGCAAACTATATGTGTGCAAATGCAAATATAAATTAGCAACCAAGATCTCACTCCTAAGTGGTTAAACCTAATATCAGGAGCGTAGGCTCTGATACCAATTGAAAGTACACCTAGAGAGGGGTGAATAAGTGTATGGCTAATCTAATGATAAATAATGCGGAATTTAAAAACTAATTGCAATACACTTAGTGTAACCAAAGAGTGTAGCCGAATTCCCGATGAAGGGCTCTGCATTAACTCCTCTAAATTCCTCTAAATAAGAGTTGAGGTGCTATATGAAGCTCTCTTGGTTAAAAACAAGTATGGGCACACAATCAAACCAAGCATGCATATGATATGAACAATATGAATCAATGCACAACACAATAAGAGAGTGAGTTAGAGATAGTGGATCAAACGCAAACATAAAGATATGTTTCGAGGTTCGAGCACATAGCTCTACGTCCCCGCCTTCATACAGAATGATTTTCACTACAGTGTCTACACAGGACTTCTCACACAGAGAACTCCACTGAGGATTTGGGCAAATACAACTAGGAGTACACAACTCCTCTCTCCAACAAATATAACCTCTCACTAGAGGCAGGGTACAAAGGCAACACAATATCAACCTCACAAATGAGGGATATGCACAAAGCCACACAACCACAATCACCTCATACTTGAGGGATTCCAACTCAATCACCTCTTACAAGAGGGATGCAAACACCACTTCCACAATCACCTCTCACTGGAGGGATATCAACACAATCACCTCTCACTAGAGGGATATCACAAAGTATGGAAGGTTACAACACTTGGTGGTCTCTCTCAACCACAAACCAATTTTCTCACTAAATAAGATCCTGTAAATAGGATAGATATGATAAGCTCAACTGTGAGAAAATAAAGAGTTTGGAAATCAAAAACACAAAGAAAAAATTTAGGGAAAAACTCTAGATAGAAATATAAATGAAGATCAAACCAATTCCCAAAGACTTTTCTTTTCTTTGATTTTTTTCAACCCTTTAAAAACAAATAAAGATCAAATCTTTGGCACAAAAACTCTTTTAAAAACTTGCTGAAAGATAGAAAATGTTGCTCTCTAAAAACTTGTATAAAACAGCTCAAGTAATGGGGTATATATAGCCCCAAAATAAATCTGCCCGTTGGCAGCTGGAAAGGGCAGAATTACCCTTCCGGTCGACCGGGCGGTTGACCGGCCAACGGTTATATTTATGACCGTTGAGCCACCGGTCGATCGAAGACTAGAAATAGAGAGCAGAGTTCTCTGCCGGTCGACCGGGCGGTCGACCGAGGCCATTTCCAGAGAGCAGAAGCTCTCTGGCGGTCGACCGACCTGGTCGACCAGCCTCCAGCCTAGGCTGTGTGCACGTTCTGTGCACGTCGGTCGATCGGACCGGTCGACCGATTTCTGCTACGGTCGACCGACAGACAGCCTGGTCCAACAATATAGGGATTAAAAACTTAAGTTTTTTAATTCAATTAAATCCCATAAAATCACATAAATTTCACAAAAATTAGTTCTTATTAGATCTTTGAAATACAAACATGTGTGAGTAAAAGTCAACACATACTTTAAACAATTTGAACCATTTTTGTGTTTTTGAAAATTTTGCCTTAAACCAAAAATTGTATTTTCCAAAAATCAAACTTTGAAATGGAAATCTAATTTTTCAAAACACATGTAAATACAAAAATATGATATTGAAATAACTTTGAAGTATGTTGTATATGGATAGAATCTACTATGCATGAAAGATATTATATCTATGTTTTTGATATGAAAACCAAAGATAAGTTTTGTTTAAATGCAAAACTCCAAACTCATGAAATAGACTATCAAAATAAGTTTTTCTAAGTATATGAAGCATAAATGTATATAGATCAAATCTAATATACATTAAACCATGTAAATTTATTTTGATTCTATCTATTCATGAAAACCATATATATGAAAAATCGAAACCGGTTAAACCGAAAAACCAAAATATGAAACTTTAAACTTATGTGTGTATATAGTGAACTTGAGCATATCAACACCATCTAATCTTGTAGAACTCCGTCTCCAAGTCTACTCAATCCAAACATGATCCAACGAGCTTGACTCCAACCGAGTGCTAGATGTGATCTTGACGCGCGAGCTCTTGAATCACCATGTGAAAGCTCCAAAACACCTTTGTTGAAGCTAATCACTTACTAATATCTTGATCAAATATCGAAAACTAAATATGACATGATTATTAGTAAACTATAACTACATGAGTTAATCATCATTAAAACTAGAGTGAAGGGACTCTGGGCCAACATACCCGCCTTCCACCCTCATCCCCTCCCCGCCCGCCTAACTCCCGATGCCCATCTGTTCGGCCAGACTCTGGGCGAACAGATTGTGCAGGGGAAGCTGAGCGTGACAGGGGAGGAGAGAGGTTGAGGGGGGAGGAGGAGGATGAGGGGGAGTATCGTGGAGGGCGCGACAAGGAGGAGAACGAAGCACCGAGGATGGGGGAGAATGAGGTTGGGCGGAGAAGAATAAGGAGAGTCGCCAGAGAAGAAGAATGAAGGGGAAGAAGAAGGGAACATCTTGAACTTTTTACTAAAGGCAAAATTATCAAAGATATAATGACACACTTGTAAAAGAATTTAGGGTGCCTTTCTCATTCGTTGAGGTGGCAATATCCCCCTAAGTGTTCTAGCATGAGCAAACACACTTGTATTTAAATGAAAATACATAACTTAAATCTTCTCATCAACGTAATAATTAATGAACAATCTAAGTCGACTATCTTAATCCTTTATTATTAATGCACGTGATTCAATCTTCCATAGCCTTTGTATCTATTGCACACATAAACTCATGATCACTTTACACTACTCTTTAGAACATTTTCACCCTATGTGCTCAGGCAAAAAGCACGGAGGGGTTTTCATAAAAAATAAGGTTGCCCCGGCTTGAGCTCTAGCAACTCTTGACTGGGCCTCTGCCAGACAATGTGTGGCCCATCATTGGGAAGGTGATTTCTATAAATTTTTATGTGGGCCTCATCATACCGCCCAGGCAAAATAGCCCGCAGTGGAAGTGCTCTTATGAGCACGTGTGACGCCATGTAACGAATTTTGTATGAAAAAAAAATTTATTAGCGATATAGTTAATGTCTAATTATCTTTTTATTGTTGTGCTTAGTTTAACTTTAGATGCAAGATAGAGTAAATATTTTGAATTTTTGAGAGATGTGTAAGACGCGAAAAAATATTAAACTAATAAAGTTCAAATGGATGAATGAGACTTGGTGTGGAGAAAAAACTTTAACTGATGAATGGTCATAGAACAAAACATGGATTTATGAGATCCAATAATGTTTGCATTATATCAATGTAGATAGATTTAGGAAAAATTACAATCATCATTAAAAAAAATAGATGATTACAATCTCAATTAAGACCATCCACAAAATGTAAGATAAGATGAGAGGATCATATGATGTATAGAGCAGCTGGTGGCGTAAAAAAAGCTAAACAAATAATATTTATTCTATGATGTAAATATAATAAATAATATTTATGTCATGGTACATATAGTAAAAAAAAGCTAAACAAAAGTCGGGTTACTGTCGATAGTATTCGGGGAGCAAATAATATCATCATAAATTTAAAAATAAACAATGCTAATAAAAATCTACATTGTTAGACGTGGTATATCTATTAATTATTTAAAATCAAATTTCGAGAAACGTTGTTGTATCCTAATCATGCATCCGACGGGGGAAAATCAATCAATTTTACATTGAATGTAAAATGTCTATTTTGTCAATACTTAATTCGTAGGTAAAACAAAATTACTTGAAATCTAATTTTTAGACAATTCATGAGATCACATTCAACAGTATAGATTTTCTGTTAGAGTATCCATTTTTTTTTTTATAGTAATGGTCGATAGTAGGATAGTGGTCCAGCTAAACTCCAAATTTTGCTTAGGTTTACAAATAGTATATTTTATTAGTGCATCATTTTATTTTATTTTTTTGTTTTATAGTCAAACAAAAAAAAAAGAAGAGAAATTGAAAAGAGATTAATCATCGCCAGTTGGTTGTCTAAAACTCTTTTAAATTCTTAAGAGCTATAGAGTTATTTAGTAGACTTGCAAATAGATAAGAAATAGAGTTGAATTTGAAAGTTGCAATCATTATCAACATGGAGGGGATCGGTTTGGACAGGCATAAGTAGGTAGAAGCAGTGGCAGAGCCGGGGGTAAGAGGTGGCACGTGCCCCCCGTTCCGGTCGGTAAACGTACAACTATATATACTGTAGCACCCCGTTCCCGGGATACGTACCCAGATACGTGTCTCGATTTTTACGACCGTATTATTGTAATTTTCTTCCAGTATTTGTTTTTAAGTTGTGATTTCTCATATTTTTGGTATCAGATCTGGATTCTCAGTCTTATAGTCAGCCCAAACTCGGACCAGGAACCTGGTACCAACTTGCTGTCCGATTTGACTTTCTGCTAGTCCGATTTGACCGATTTCAGTTTCAGACATTGTTTTCTAATATTTTAGATTTTTCATGATTTTCTGAAGTTTTTCAGAATTTTTCTGCAAAATCTCCAAAACCAGTGTCGGTCGGCAACGCTGACTGATTCCCAGATTTTTAGTTTCAAATGGGACTGAATTTTTAAAAATGGCTTTCACGTTACTTCTTAAAATCTCATTTTCTATGTAAAAACATTTTTTGGGATATTTATAAATTTATCAAAATTTCACCGATTCTGGCGTCAGCCGGTATTGCCGGAAGATTTCAGAATTTTTAATTTGAAAACCACATTAAATTTCTAGAATCCAATTTCACCGAGTATCTTAAAATAATATTTTCTATTTTTAAAAATTTTTCGGAACGTTTCTGAAACAGTCGAATTTTTGCCCTATTAAAAATAATATTATTTACCGATAATTTCTTTTCTTACTTTTTCCTTCTCTACTCTCCTACTCTGTACTATCAGATATTATAATAAATTAATTATTTAATAATAAAAATTTTAAACTAATTTTATTTCTTTTTTCCTTATTTTTTTTCCTTTTTCTTTAATTTTCTTTCTTTTTCTTTCTTTTCTTTCTCCCCCCTTTGACTTCCCCCCATACCCTGCGCCTCCTCCACAGCCGCAGCAGCAGCAACAGAGCCATGATGGGATGCTGCTGCAGTCCCTCTCCTTCCCCCATCCCCATTCATCGTTCCATTTTCCTTCCATTCTCTATTTCACCTTACATCTTCCTTTTTCCTTTTCATTTCAAAATTCAAAAGAAAATCCATCTCCTTCAAAAATCAAACCATCTCCCTCCTCTCCATGGCCGCCGCCTCCACCACCGTCACCGCCACCGCCACCGCCTCCACCATCACGACCACCACCGCCGGTCGCCCTTAGGCCGGCCATCCATTCACCAACACCTCCTCTCCACTCCACCACCTCCTTCAGCCTCCAACAAACCCCTACCACCTCCAATTTCACCATAACCCATCACCACCACCACTCTTCCTCCAAAATTCACCACCACCTCCATCAAATCCACCACTTCGACCACTCCATCATCACCTCATCCTCCTCTAACTCCCCACCACCTCCAACCACCACCACAACCACCATATCCACCACCACCACCAACTACCGCCACCACCTCCACCCACAACAACACCAACCAAACAACTCCACCACCCCCTCCTCCCCGGGGGCCGGCACGTGCGCGCCCTTCCC
Organism: Agave tequilana; assembly: GCA_038442645.1. NCBI lineage: Eukaryota > Viridiplantae > Streptophyta > Magnoliopsida > Asparagales > Asparagaceae > Agave > Agave tequilana. Next base: position 26,683 of record JAVJIF010028801.1, on the reverse strand, counting down.
GGCGGAGCCTCCGGCGGCTCGGCCGCCTCCCCTACCCCTCCCCTTTTTCTTTCTTTCTTTCTTTCTTTCTTTCTTTTCATTTCTTTCTTTCTTTCTTCCCTAAATAAACTCATATTTCCTCATTCCCTAAAATACCCATCCCCTCATCCTAAAATTACTTCCCTATAATTATGCCCAATACCCCTCCCCTTTAATTTCAAATTTTTTCCTAAAAATACCATATTCTCTCTCTCTCTCTCCTTCCTACAACTTTCTCTCTCCTATCTCTATCCTCTCTCATTCCCTCTCTAATATTTATTTATATAAATATATATATATAAGAGTATATATTAATATATACATGGGTTAGTAGCTTGCTTGAACGCGTTTGTGGATTTTTCCTGATTTTCTCGGTATTTCATCCGGTGCTAGGCGAGTACATTTCTTACTTTATTACTATCATTTCATGTCTAATAATTATTAACTGGTTTTTAATATATGATGTCTCTTTATGCAAGTTAGTATATGTTATATAAATGATTATCATGCCATATTTGACATATGATACCCGACACCGGTACTTGCCATGCTTATCACTTGATATCGACACCGGTACTTGCCATGCTATACTTATTATTTGATATCTGACACTGTTACTTGCCATGCTTATCAGTTGATGTTCGACACCGGTATTTGCCATGCTATACTTAACACTTGATATCCGACACCAGTACTTGCCATGCTATACTTATCACTTGATATCTGACACCGGTACTTGCCATGCTTCACTTGACACTTGACATACTGCCACCTGGTACCAATACACTTGACCTGATATTGTGACACCTGACTGGATACTATTACACCGGACACCGTACTTCTTTGCATATTCATGATTATCACTTTTACGGGGACTTGATTATTATACTGTTACCAGACATTTGGTACTCCTGAACTCCTGTATTTCTGAACCCCTGAAAAAGGGTGACTCCTGATACTATACTCCTATTGATTCCCGTAATAGGATAACAATGAATATAGGATTACTATAAACACCTTGTGGACATTATCACTAGATAAATTCTAATATTAGACAACTTACACCGGGATGAGGGAAACTGATGAGTACCGATATAGTCTCCATGTTTATGATGGTCTTATAGTGTCGCGTGGCCATATACTTGGATTAAACCTGGAGGTCACCAGGCGCTTCCGTGGGGTGTACTGGCACCCTACTCCCTTACCTGCCGGTTGTACCATAAGCCCCTGGGCCTATTCCTGTGGGAGCGGTGACATCCTATTCCTGTTCGGGCGTACAATAAGTCCCGGTACCTAGTGGTACGTTCCGGCTCAGCACCGGATACTCCTTAACCGTTGTCCTGGGCATGTACGGGACCCATTCTAAGCATGGTTCGTCGATCTCCATCAGTTTCTAATAACTTACTCTCGGATATGTATGCTGAGGTATGTGGGATAGGACACGTACCGACGTTTACAAATCAGATGAGTCTTAATAACTTAATAATAACATGCTCCTGTTAACTGACTAGCTATACTCTTGTTATATACTGCTCACCACTTAGATATGTGCTATCTTGTTGGATTACTTGATTGCTTCCATATTGTTTCATTATTATATTATTGTGAAGGAATAGTCAGATTATATAAACTCACACTACAGTGACGTGAGGTATAGGGTATATATATGAGGGTTTCCTTGTTTGGATTATTCCTTCGACGTACTAACCTCACGGATCGGTAATGTGGGCTTGTATAACGGATTTTCCTGTAGTTACTTTACTTACTGTCTTATTTTATGTTCTTATATGGTTATATTCACGGTACACCTTTCTTGTACACATGTACCTGATATGCACGTTACTTGGCTTTGTTATATGTACTCGCGGGTTGCATCTGACAATCCTGGATTCTTATGTCCAGATCCTGAAGTCTGGACCATGGTGATCTTTATGTAGCTGATCAGGGTGCGCAGCGGATCCTCCCGTGGTGATCAGAGTGCAGCAGAAGCTCGGGCATCGCCGTAGTTCTTCCTCCCAGTTTTTCTCCTATTTGGCTCTCGAGGTCCCTATTGCTGATCGTGAGCATCTCTCAGCTTTTACTATGTATATCCCTTCATGTATTGTACTTTTATATCTTCTGTTGATGTAATATTCCTGTAATATTATATCACTCTCTGTGATGACCATGTACTTGTACTATTTTGTGTTAGAATGTATATTACCACTGTGCTTCCTCCTCTGATTCTTACATGTACTAATGCTTAGCGTATATACGTGAGAGTATTTCTAACATGCGTATATACGTTGCAGTGACGTCTCCGTACTCGCGGGATCGGGGAGCCACATATCCTCTATTCGCTATATTAATAAAATATATATTGTAGTTATTCTTCATAACAGTGTTGTTGCTCAATTGGTCTTTGGCTCTTTTCTTCTCTTTGTAACAAACTAAGGCTCAATTCTCATTATCAACTAGTTTTTGTAGATTTTTCCCCTCTTTTTTCTTTCATTTTCTTCTATGTTTCTAACACAATTTTTTATTAACACAAAATAATATGTTTATTTTTCTACTTTTTATGTATTTCCCCTATTTTCCAACAAACTTTTTACTAATTTTAAAAGGTATGTTTAATCTTATTTCTATTTTTTCTTTATCTTTTTTATTTCTCCAATAAATTTTTTTATTAATTCAAAAGAATAATATGTTAGTTCTTATGCTATCTTCCTCCCCCATGTCACTCAAATTACACAACATAATAATAATAAAAAGAAATATAAGAAAAAAAATTGCAAATAAAATAGAAGAATTAAGTAGAAAAGATATATTATTTAAAAGTCAAGTGTTTAACAATAAAGATGTGTTATATATTTTAAAAAAAATCAAGGATTACAATAGTATACATGTAAATTATATTGTACTTAAAAAGTAATGGAGATTAATTTTTAAGGCAATTAGAACGCATGCTAATTTAAAATTTTAACATATTATTAATTTTGGACTCGTATCATGAATCTTTAATTCAAAAATTTCAGAGTCATAACTAATACTTTTCCTAATGAGATTTCAGTAATTTAATAATAACATATTTTATTAATTCAATATCTGCGTACATTTGAGAAAACATATTTTAAGACTTTCAATATAGATTTCAAATATTCATTTTTGAACTACATCTCATATAATAAAAGTTTATTATTACTTTATTACGCCCAAAATGAGAAAGATCGTGCATCTATCACTGCCTTTAGTTGCTTTCATAGGACTGTCGAACGGAACATTTGAATTGGCTTAAGTATGCTCTCTTTGATTTTAAAGTTCCGGTTAGACCACTAGATAGGAGCTATCTCATTTTCCTTTAACTTGCCAGCAATTGAAACGCCATGGGAATTCTTCATCATCACATCATTTTGTCAAAAGAATAAATGCAATAAAATAAGGTGAAAGGAGGAGGGTAATTTAAAAGAAACCATCTTTTTTAATTTAGTTACCAAAAAAAAAAACACTAAAAATTTTATTTTTACAAATTGACATCTGATATGTCACGTCGACGCCATATAAGTGATGAGTGGTTTCTTCTCAACTATGGGGCTGTTGTTTGGATGTAAAAGCGGTAAAAGGCCGTAATTCGTAAATGACTTACAACTCAATTACAATTAGGATGTTTGTTTTGACCGTAATTCATAAAAGACTTACACAGCTCAACTACCACTCACTTGTAGCCCAATTATCACAGGCTACTTATGGTTAATTTTGTGGTCATGAAAATTTGTATTAATTTTTATGTTAATATTATTTTTTTAATATTTAGCATTTTTAGTATTTGTTTGCAATATTAAAAATTTTTAAATCACCAAATAGTTAATTTTGTGGTCAACTTTTCCTCCTATGACTTCTACATTGCGACAACCAAATATCGTAAAACACAATACACTTTTTCACTTACAACTTTATATTACCAACCAAACACTGTAAAACTTACATGCATGTAACTAATTTATATCTGTAAAAGAATTTACTAATTACGACTTACAAATTTCGGCCAATTACGACAACCAAACAGATATGTGGCCTTGTGACGCAGCGAGGTGATATTTTTTGGTTCGAATTTGATGAACCCAAATGTAAAATTACTAACAATTTTAAGTCCAAATTTGTTAAATATGGAGATAGAATTGTAACATTTTTAAGTTTGAATTCATCAAATCCAGATCTAAAATCATGGCTTTTGTTTTTGTTTTTGAGATATTGGAGTCATGATCCAACCTCCTCTCCACCTCCAAAAACTTCTGCACGTCACTCTCGCTCAATCAATCTACATCCTCGTCGTCAATCATCGTAGGGCATTGAGCTTTGCACTGCTTCATGGAGCTGCAGCTGGCAGCGACGATGACGGTCTTGGCCTCCTTCTTCGAGCCCTTCAACGTCAGTTACGATCACACGGTCCTCATTGTCAGCGCAAGTGCCGGATGCTCATCTCCACCGCATCCACTGTCCTCGAGCCACTCCTCAGGTATGATGAAATTGATTCAAATTTCCCCATAAAAACTCGTTCTTTGTTCTTGATGCAAACTGATTAATTAGATGGAATCAACAAATCAGAATTCTAGCGCAAACATTAGAATCGAACATCCATTCTTGCAGTCAATTTTAAGCTTTGGATCCTGCGTGGGGTTACTTGATTATTGGTTGCAGGAGGATTAATTTTGGATTTACTTTTCCCCTCCTATTTTCAAGATTTTTGCGAGATTGGAGTGCGTCGTTGGTCTCGCTGTGTCTGGTGACGCCGGTGATCCTGCCGACTCTTAAGTTCTCACCATCGAGGGATGACTTGGTCAGCATGGCGAAGGAAAGGGAGAGAAGAGATTGAACCAGAGGATGAGAACGGAGGCGCGATTGGGTGAAAGGCATAGTCAACGTCGATAGAGGAGAAGAGCGGGATGCGAGACTCCGAGTAATCGTAGATGAGGACGGTCCGCTGATACGAGCGGTAGGTGACCGAATCCGGCAGCGATTGGGGGTCGCAGTGGTCGGAGGAGTGCGAGGATTTGAGAAAAATGATGCAGAGGAAAACAGATGAGAGACTTGAGGCAATTTTTTTAGGGGATTTCGCTCCACCAAATCGTAAATAGCAAAAAAAAACTCTGTTTTGAAATTTAACTCTCTACAATCACTGCTATTTTTCATCAATGAGGTGGGTCCACGTGTCAACTATAGAAGTACTCCTTAGCGGCAAAAGGCGCTGTAGCACCCCGTGATTAAGACTAAGAAGGTGTACTTATTATGTGTATAAGAATGTATTTGATGTACCCTTTCTTGTCTCCGCTATAGTATAGGACTATACCGAGTCGATTCTCAGGGAGAGCTCGCGATGGAAGCTTTAACGTGTGGTAGTGAAGTGAACAAACGAGTATTCTTCTCTTGCTTATAAACTTAGTGAATCAAGTGTAAAAGAAACTAAAAAAAAGGATGGCTATGTTCATGGTGGAAATCGTTGGAAAAGAAATCAAGAAGTGGATGTGGTATTCACAAGAAAAGGAAAGAAAACTTAAAGAAAGCAATCCATGACTAGCTTACCTTGCTAGCTTGCCAAGACTTACTAGACTCCTTGATAGCGAATGCTTGCCTAATGTTGTCACTCCATTAGCGTAGGATTCGTCTCGCGTGTTGACCTAATTACTTTCTCACTTGCAAGATGGTGGTTTAACCATCGGAGAAGAGAAGATCATACAACTTGCAAGATGAACAAAAGCAATCACCATGAGTTAGTGAAGAAAGCTAAGCTAGTGGTAAACTAGTACATGGAGAAGGAATTAGCTACAACAAGCCATAAGAAAAATACAAGAAAGCATGAAGTAAATTGCAAGAAGTAAACAAAGCAATAAAGAAAGCAATTAAAGAAAGCACATAGAACTAGAACCAAGCTTCAAGTAGAGGAAGGAGGATGGATCAATCCTTGTTGCTTCAAGTGTCACCCTTGATTACACAAGCTCTCTCCCTCACAATCACTCTCTTTTACATTGAATTCTAGGGAAGAAGAAGAGGGATCTAAAGAACAAAACCTAAAGAGAAAAATACATGAAAATTACAATACTAAACTAATCTCCTCTCTTCTCCATTCAGTCTTTGCTCGCATGTGAAGGTGCAGATATTTATAGCATTCAGAGAGAAGGCTCCAGAAGACGAGACAGCTGGCAAAATCTGGCGCCCAACGGCCCAGATTTTGCGGCGGAAGCGCGGCAAATCTCGGCAGTTCTGTGGCCGTTGGCCAACAACTTTCTGTTGTGAGTTTGTTACGAAGTTGTTAGCCACGTGGTATATCTGGAATCTTCGTTTGTTGCGCGGATTTCTCTAGATCTGGGATTTGAATTTGGCTTTATCTTTAATCTTGATTAATCACTTAATTATGGTTAATTAAGTGATTATTTGGATATCTCTCCTTTAAGTGTGTACCTGCAAATATGTAGAGAAGAGGAGTAAAAATCACATATTTATTTGTAATATGCATGGGAATTATGATGTAAAATATGCAATATTGGATACCAATCACACCCCCACACTTATTCTTTTGCTCGTCCCGAGCAAAAACAAAGAAAAAGAAAATCTATACTACCAGTTTATTACACCACTTTCGCAGGTGACGCGATTGCACTGAGCATGTGCAACAAGCCGTTAAACCTCTAGGTTACCCTAGAGGAGGAGTGTTGTCTCCTGAGGGTTTTCAGCGGATTACACCCACAAAATCCTTAAAGAAAGAAAACAAATGTTAGTATTTTGAAAATTCATTTTGAAAGAGAGACATGTTTTCGAACCATTTTTGCAAAAATATAAGTGATCCTAGGTCATAGGTCCACCTATAATCATTCTTCCTTAAACTTAGTCTCCATGCAAGATCTTGTTTTTAATTAAGGTAAGAATTCAAAATTGGATTGAATACTTTATCTTTCATAAAACCTAGATAGTATGCACACCGTGTAAGTGAAGATTTCTGGGATTTCAACTCCAACCATTAAGCCATTTATTTATATATATTTATTTTTCTCTTTTTTTTTCTTTCTTTTTCTTCCCTTAGTTTTCTTAGGCTTTCTAGTTCACCCATGTAGCGAGCCTATAACCGATGACTCCCAAACCAGATGGTTCTAGGGCACCAAATGAGAAAACATCCCTCGGGTTAAAGGACTCGAGTGAAAAAGGCCACAAAACTAAAGGGGATTATTTATAATCACCGTTAGGCGTGAATAATCATGCTTCTTGAGGCACAATTATCCAGCTTAATAAGTGAGATCACCGTTAGGCGTGAGTAACCATGCTTCTTGAGGCATAGTTATCCAGCTTAATAAGTGATCTTTTATTTATAATTTTTTTTCTTTTTTTTTATTTATATGGCATTTTTGGTCTTTGTTTCCATCCCAAGAAATGTGTAAGTGTAAAGTGCATATTATCTAAGGCAAAAAATTCAAGATAAAAATATCTCACCACTTTTACTTACTTATCCTATAATTTCAAACAAGATCTATTATTTCAACTAGGTTTAAAATGTCATAATTAAGGCTTTCTTAATTCCTAAGATACATCTTAATTTTCTTAAAAATAGATCAAAACTTTGTCTCTTTTTTCAAAAAGTTTTTATTTTTATATTTTTTTTATTTTTTATTTTGTAAAAGAAATGTAAAAGAAAGAAAATCTAAAAACTCTATGTTAGTAAACCCTCCCCCACACTTATTTCATGCATTGTCCTCAATGCATCGTGATATATGTATGCATGAAACAAATAGAAAGGGAAGGAAAAATATACCTCAAGGTGGTGGTTCCGGTGGTGGTCGGATTGGTCCACGAAACATGGCCCAATCAACTTTTCTTTGGGTTTTGAGGAACCCACCAGAAATCTCAATAATATGACCCACAAAAATGATGTGTGCATTTAAGATTATTATGTACATGCCCCCATCTAATTTCCAAATTCTTAAAATAATTTCTGAGTTAAATTTATCAACTACCTTGTCCCAGAATGGAATATAGAATGATAGAACGGTTGACTTGGACTCGGAAAGGAACACCGACTCAGGGAAGTGAATGAAGTCAATTAAAGGTTCAGGAGTCGGAATGGATTCAGGAACTGGGTCCAAGTCAAGAAAATGAAGCTCAAGTCCACATTCAGTTTCCCATGATGGAATGTGACTATCTAAGATTAGTGATTCAAGTTCAGGAGGGTTGGGAATCAAAACTGACTCTAAAATGTTACTAAAATTGGGTAACAAAACAGGAGTCATTAATGATTCAGGTATTTGAACTAAATCACAAACTTGAGGGTCAAAGTCACATTTCTCATTGAGTTCAATTCCACAAAATTGTGAACTTGCCAATTTGTCAATAGGATCTTCAAAAAGGTATAATTGGTCAAGTTCAACATGATCCTCAAAGATGGGTGATTCAACTTCATTGTGAATTGGGCAAGGATCCAAGGTTGACTCCGGGAAAAGATTGATGTGAGGTAGAGATACCGGAGTCATTATAGAATCAGAAAAGAGGATTGAATCACTAAGTTGGAGTTCAAGATCACATTCCTTATGTAATTCAATTTCAGAAAAATGTGAACTTGCCAATTTATCAATGGGATTTTCAGAAGTATGGAATTGGCCAAGTTCAATGTGATCATCATAAAATATTGGTGATTCAATTTCACAATGGATAGGAACTGGATCCAATACTGACTCAGGAAATGAATTGAAAACAGGTAAGGATATGGAAGTCATGATTGAATCAGGAAGTAGATTGGAATCATCAAGTGAAAGTTCAGGATCATGGTCAAGTTCAATTTCATGAAAAGGAAAACTTGCCAAATTGTAAATTGGATCAGAAGAGTGGACAAGTTCAGTCTTAGGAGATGAAAAACTTGCCAAAATGTCAATGGGATTTGACGTTTGGACAAGTTCAATTTTAGGGAATGAAAAACTTGCCAATGTATCAATTGGATCTGAAGTTTGGACAAGTTCAGGTGATTGTGCTAAATTTGAATCTGGACTTCCAAGACTACATGACTCTTTGTTTTAACAGAGTGGCTAGTAACCTTAGAAATAGGATGATGATGAAGAGTTTGGATCATCAAATCTATGTCACGATCTCTAGCTTTTCGAGCAATGGTCATGTCTTCAAGCAACTTTTCACAAGTGATGATTTCATTATTTTGATGAAAAGATGAAGTGTGGTCTTGGAAGTGATGGTGAAATTGTGAGTCAAAAATGTGTGGTGATGGAAGAGTAGACTCACACAAGAAATCTTTACTCGTTTCCATGACAAATGGTTGTTCATTAGGAAAAGGTGGAAGTGAGTAAGACTCTTGAAAATACGGTGGAATTGGAGAGGCAAATGGTTCTGGAAGTGTCTGCTCAGCTCTCTGTAAATTGGCTTCTAAACTCCTTAGTAACTCAGATTTTTCTTCAAATGGTTCAGAAAAAGGAGTATATGAAGCGGAATCGGGAAATGAATCTTGTGAATATTGTGGACTTGGTGGAAATGGTGGACAAGGAGGTTGATAATTAAACTCGGGGGACTGGAATCCCCAATAACTCGATGAAGAGTTGAAATTATTTTGGACATTATAATTGTTAGATGGGGGGTATGGGTCATATTGATTCGGATAAGGCCAACCCGGTGTATTTGGTTGGTGCATATTGTAAAACACCGGGTTGGAATTATCCGAATATGGAGATGGTGTGAAATATGGATTATTATTATGATGGAAAGAATTGTAATTGTAAGCCATATCACACAATCACAAACAAGAACAAACAAACAAACAAACAAACAAAAGAAGAAAAGAAAAGAAAAAATTCTAACCTAAGTTAGTGTAGACTTAGACCTAGACGACTCCTAACTGATAGACTGTCCACGGGAGGTTTAGTGTGGACTCTAACCACAAGCTAATCAGCCAGGGAAGGGTAAGGTTGGTAGGAGGTTTTCCGTCCGAGACGTTCCTTAATTAAGTAACCACCACCCTTCGGGCTTTCGGCCCTCAACCCCTTTCCTAGACACCGATTTTGCAAGAGTTAAATTCCAACACTTTTTCCCCTTAGGATAATCTCCTAAATGAGTCCGAGATGTCCCTAGGGCCAACGTCTACTTTTTATTAAATTAGGCTTGGGTTAGTGAGTGCTTGGGAAAATGATTTTCGGGCTAAGGAAAGGGTAATGACCTCCCCACCTTATCTTATTTACGGGTATGCCCTTAAAATTGATTTGTGCAAGTGTACAAGAAATATAACAAGGATTCACTCAAAGCATGAAAATCAAGCAAGGAGTTTGTCCTAGTCTAAATGCAATGCAAACACGTACCTTGCCTCCAGCACTCTTCAACAGTAAAAGTAAAGAATTGAAGAGACACGTGCCTAAAATGCAAGTGTCTAAACAATTTTTAACAATTCAACCAACTTTTTACTGTTTTTTAATTAAGCAGGTATATGGTGAAAAATACAGGATTTCAAGTATAGCAGCAGATGTATTTTGCAGATCTGAAGCCCCTGCAGAAAATTTGTCAGAAGTGAACTCCTCTGTGCCGCGGCCGCGCGGCTTTTTCCGTGGGAACGCGGCACTTTGGAGGGATCCTGGTCTCTGCTTTCAAGAGCAGAGGCCCAGGTCCACTTATATGTGACTGCAATGAATATTTTCCTGTTTCTTTACCTGTAACCTGCAAACAGAGAAGAAGAATCGTTTAGTACTTCACTTTAAACCAAAAAGAACGTCACTCTCCCCGGCAACGGCGCCATTTTGATTAAGACTAAGAAGGTGTACTTATTATGTGTATAAGAATGTATTTGATGTACCCTTTCTTGTCTCCGCTATAGTATAGGACTATACCGAGTCGATTCTCAGGGAGAGCTCGCGATGGAAGCTTTAACGTGTGGTAGTGAAGTGAACAAACGAGTATTCTTCTCTTGCTTATAAACTTAGTGAATCAAGTGTAAAAGAAACTAAAAGAAAGGATGGCTATGTTCATGGTGGAAATCGTTAGAAAAGAAATCAAGAAGTGGATGTGGTATTCACAAGAAAAGGAAAGAAAACTTAAAGAAAGCAATCCATGACTAGCTTACCTTGCTAGCTTGCCAAGACTTACTAGACTCCTTGATAGCGAATGCTTGCCTAATGTTGTCACTCCATTAGCGTAGGATTCGTCTCGCGTGTTGACCTAATTACTTTCTCACTTGCAAGATGGTGGTTTAACCATCGGAGAAGAGAAGATCATACAACTTGCAAGATGAACAAAAGCAATCACCCATGAGTTAGTGAAGAAAGCTAAGCTAGTGGTAAACTAGTACATGGAGAAGGAATTAGCTACAACAAGCCATAAGAAAAATACAAGAAAGCATGAAGTAAATTGCAAGAAGTAAACAAAGCAATAAAGAAAGCAATTAAAGAAAGCACATAGAACTAGAACCAAGCTTCAAGTAGAGGAAGGAGGATGGATCAATCCTTGTTGCTTCAAGTGTCACCCTTGATTACACAAGCTCTCTCCCTCACAATCACTCTCTTTTACATTGAATTCTAGGGAAGAAGAAGAGGATCTAAAGAACAAAACCTAAAGAGAAAAATACATGAAAATTACAATACTAAACTAATCTCCTCTCTTCTCCATTCAGTCTTTGCTCGCAGGTGAAGGTGCAGATATTTATAGCATTCAGAGAGAAGGCTCCAGAAGACGAGACAGCTGGCAAAATCTGGCGCCCAACGGCCCAGATTTTGCGGCGGAAGCGCGGCAAATCTCGGCAGTTCTGTGGCCGTTGGCCAACAACTTTCTGTTGTGAGTTTGTTACGAAGTTGTTAGCCACGTGGTATATCTGGAATCTTCGTTTGTTGCGCGGATTTCTCTAGATCTGGGATTTGAATTTGGCTTTATCTTTAATCTTGATTAATCACTTAATTATGGTTAATTAAGTGATTATTTGGATATCTCTCCTTTAAGTGTGTACCTGCAAATATGTAGAGAAGAGGAGTAAAAATCACATATTTATTTGTAATATGCATGGGAATTATGATGTAAAATATGCAATATTGGATACCAATCACCCCGTTCTTGAGATACGTATTCAGATACATGTCTCAATTTTTTGATCGTATTATTTCAATTTTCTTGCAGTATTTGTTTTTGGGGTGTGATTGCTTATATTATTTGGTTTCGGATCTGGATTCCTAGTCTTAGAGTCAGCCCTGACCTGGATCGGGAACCTGATACCAGCATACTGCCTGATTTGACCTTTCTAGTAGTCCAATTTGACCGATTTTAGTTTCAAACATTATTTTTTAATATTTTAGAATTTCTATGATTTTTTGAAAATTTTCAGAATTATTCTGCAAAATCTTCAAAACGGTGTCGACTGGTATCGCTGACCGATTCTCAGATTTTTAGTTTTCAAAAGGAGTTGAACTTTTAAAAATGGCTTTCATATTACTTCTTATAATCTTATTTTTTCTATCTAAATACATTTTCTGAAATTTTTCTGAATTTATCAAAATTTGACCGATTTTGGTGCCAATCGGCATCGCCGGAAGATTCTACGATTTTTAATTTGAAAATCTGATTGAATTTCTCGAATCTGATTTCATCAAGTATCTTAAAATAATATTTTTTATTTTTGAGAACATTTCTGAAATAGTCAAATTTTATCATGCTTAAATAATAATATTATTTCCCCAATTATTTTCTTTTCTTACTTTTTCTTTCGCGTCTCCTTTACTTAATTCTCTTATTTTATTCTACTTATTTATTATTTAATAATATATTTTTTTACCTATTTTACACTTTTTCTTTTCCATCTTTTTCTTTCTTTTCCTTTTTTTTCCTTTTCTTTCCCTTTTCTCTTTCTTCCATTCCTTCCCCTACCTGCTCCCCATGTCCCTCATCCCCTGCAACCATAGCCAACGACAGCAGCACTAGCAGCCATCCCCTCACTACTCCTCCCATACTCCCCCTCTTCCTCTCCTTCTCTTTATTTCCCCTTCTTTCTTTCTTTCTTCCCATTATTCTCAATCTCCTTCTTCATCTCTCTCACCAACACGCCCTCTCCCTCTCCTTGATCGTCGCCTCCACCAGCGCCACTAGCACTGCCACCGCCCTCCCTAGGCCGGCGCCGTCGTCCCTAACCCCCCTCCCTCTACTACATCTCCCTTACCTTTAACCACCATCTCCTTTTCTCCAATTTCCCTGAAACCCATCAATCCAGCTTCATTTTCTCCTCTAAAATTTACCTTCAAATTTCTCAATTTCTCTACTTCACCCCACCACCACCATCTCCTCCTCATACTCCCCAATATCACCATCTTCAACCAACACCATTACATCCACAATCACCACCACCAATACCAACAACAACAACAACAATCACAACAACATCAACAACAAACCCACCTCCAAACCACCCTTCCTCCCCCGGGCCTAGGCCACCCCCACCTCCAAATCACAACAATCACAGTGACGTCTCTGTACCCGCGGGATCGGGGCGTCACAGGGAGGTATCAGAGTTTGGGCTCTTACATCTTCAGTACAACCAGTTTGGCAGATTAATGATATATTAATTTTCAGCTGGAGAGCACGAGTCTTGGATATACATTCCAATCGCAAGTGCGGTGTTATCTATTCCTTCCTCGTAATCTATTTCTTGGATCATGAAACTCTTCTATCTTTTTCCTTTCAGCTTCTTCCTGTCATCCCTTCAACCAACTCAGATATGGATAGACGGAGAACACGTAACGGTCCTGGCACTTCACGTGACAGTTCTAACGGAGAGAGCGACAACATGATGAGGGTACTTCATGGCATGATGGAGAGTCAGCATCAGCAGACAGAGCTCTTGCGACAAGCATTATTGATAGCACCTAGAGAGCAGAGCCCTGGTAATGTATCTGATTTCAGAAGGCTGCAGCCGACTACAATTTCAAGCACTGAGAAGCCGTTGGACGCCGAACAGTGGCTGATTGATACTACAGATCTTCTGAAGGCGGCCTAGATTCCTGATGAGAACCGGTGGAAGTGGCTAAGATACAGCTGAAAGATGTGGTTAGAACCTGGTGGTTGGCGAAAGAAGCGAGATTGGAGAAGCCTATTACTGGGGATCTGTTTTTGAAGGGTTTCTATGAGAGGCTCTTCCCTGCAACGGCTCAGAAAGAGATGGAAGAGCAATTCATCAGGTTACAGCAGTTGAACCGATCTGTGGATGAGTACGCTGCTGAATTTTTGAGACTCAGTCGATTTCAACCTACATGGTGAGCCATAAGGAGGAGCTGGCTAACAGGTTTCAACAGGGGTTGAAAATGGACATCCAGATATTTTTTATCCCTCAGCAGCTTAAGACGCACTCTCAGGTTCTCTCTATTGCCCGTGAAGTAGAACGGGGACTGGAGAAGAAGGACAAGCACCAGATGCAGAACAGGCCAGTGAAGAAACCCTTTCAGTTGATGAATGAAGAAGACCCAACCGACGCAATAATGGTCCGATAGTCAGGCGACCATTCTGACCTCCCCTGCAGACGATATGCGGATATTGCCTGAAGCCGGACACATCCAAAATAATTATCGAAGGGCGAACGGGTTGTGTTTAGCATGTGGATCTGGTAATCATTCATTAGGTGATTATCTGTTTAAGAAGACGTGAAATACTATCTCAGCACCTCTAGCACTTCTAGCACCGCTGCCGGGAAGGAACCCCAAGCCCGTTGGCAGAAGAGCTCTACTCCCTCCCCTGCAACGAGGAGCAAGAGTTGGAGCTGACCGTGGGAGAGGCCAAGCTTACAATTTGTCAGCAGGAGAAGCCGAGGCATCAGATGTGATAGAAGAAGGACAAGGAGCTCGGTACCCAGAACAGGAGCCCTGAAGATGTCATTGTGACCGCTACCCCTTGTGTCCTGAGTTGGTAATCTTCCTTACCCTTCACACTTTATCATATTATCATCATTGACCCTAATCTCTTCCGTATTCACCTCCTTATAGAAACTTCGAGGACGAAATTTTTGTTAGGCGGGTAGATTGTAGCACCCCGTTCCCGAGATACGTACCCAGATATGTGTCCCGGATTTTTTGACCGTATTGTTTCAATTTTCTTTCAGTATTTATTTTTGGGTTGTGATTGCTTATTTTATTTTATATCGGATCTGGATTCTTAGTTTTAGAATCAGCCATGACCTAGACCGGGAAGCCGATACCAGCATACTGCCTGATTTGACCTTTCTGGTAGTCCGATTTGACCGATTTCAGTTTCAAACACTATTTTCCAATATTTTAGAATTTGCTGAAAATTTTCAGAACTATTCTGCAAAATCTTTAAGATCGGTGTCGATCAATATCGCTGACCAATTCCCAGATTTTTAGTTTTCAAATGGAGTTAAATTTTTAGAAACGGCTTTCACATTACTTCTTAAAATCTCATTTTCTATCTAAATATATTTTTTAAGATTTTTCAAAATTTATCAAAATTGACCGATTTTGGTGTCGACCGGTATCGCCTGAAGATTCCAAGATTTTTAATTTAAAAACAGATTGAATTCTTAAATCTGATTTCACCAGGCATCTTAAAATAATATTTTCTATTTTGAGAATTTTTTGGAACGTTTCCGAAACAGTCAAATCTTACCCTATTTAAATAATAATATTATTCCCCAATTATTTTTCTTTTCTTACTTTTTATTTCTTTTCTCTTTTACTTAATTCTCCTATTTTATTCTAATTATTTATTATTTAATAATATATTTTTTAAACCTATTTTACACTTTCTTTTTCTTTTCCATCTTTTTCTTTCTTTTCCTTTTTTTTCCTTTTCTTTTCCCTTTTCTCTTTCTTCCATTCCTTCCCCTACCTGCTCCCCATGCCCCCTATCCCCTGCAACCATAGCCAGTGACTGCAGCACCAGCAGCCATCCCCTCTCCTCCTCCTATACTCCCCCTCTCCCTCTCCTTCTCTTTATTTTTCCTTCTTTCTTTCCTTCTTCCCATTATTCTCCATCTCCTTCTTCGTCTCTCCCACCAACACACCCTCTCTATCCCCTTGATTGTCGCCTCCGCCAGCGCCACTAGCATTGCCGCCGCCCTCCCTAGGCTGGCGCCACCGTCCCCGACCCCCTGTCCTCTACTCCACCTCCCCTACCTTCAACCACCATCTCTTCTTCTCCAATTTCCTCAAAACCCATCACTCCCAACTTCATTTTCTCTTCCAAAATTCACCTTCAAATTTCTCAATTTCTCTACTTTCACCACCACACCACCATCTCCCCCTTCTCCTCCAACTCCCCAATACCATAATCTTTAACCAACACCACCACATCCACAATCACCAGCACCTACACCACCAACAACAAGAACAATCACAACAATATCAACAACAAACCCATCTCCAAACCACCCTTCCTCCCCCGGGCCTAGGCCGCCCCCCTCCGGCGGCACCGCCGGCCAGGCCGGCGGCGGCAGCCATAGCCGCTGGCCAACCCCCCTCAACCCTCTCTTCTTCTTTCCTTTCTTTCTTTTCTTCTTTCCTTTCTTTCTTTCTTTCTTTTCTTCTTTCTTTTCCTTCTTTCCTCTTTTATCCCTCTTTCTTATTTCCCCTATTTACCATCTCTTTCATTCCCTAATTACCCCCTTCATTTTCAAACATAACACCCCCTTCTCTCTCCTACAACTCTCTCTAGCTCTCTTTAACTAATCCTCTATCTTTCTCTCCCCCTCTCATTCTCTCTAATATATATTTATATATATTATATATATTTTATATGGATTAGTAGCATGTATGTGTTTATGGTGTTTCAGAATTTTACATCGTTTTTTGGTGATTTAGGCGAGTACTTTTCTTGTGTTGCTTCATGACTTGCTAATTCTATTCTAGGACTCGATATAAATTTAAGTGCTTTGATATCATCAATTCGT
Organism: Agave tequilana; assembly: GCA_038442645.1. Lineage (NCBI taxonomy): Eukaryota > Viridiplantae > Streptophyta > Magnoliopsida > Asparagales > Asparagaceae > Agave > Agave tequilana. The sequence goes on along the minus strand of JAVJIF010028801.1, from coordinate 9,789 downwards.
GTTTAGTAATTGCTACTCTAGCGTTTATTGCATGATATATTGATATATGAATGTCTTGTTACTACCGTTACATGCCTAACAATTTTACTCTAGCTTTTAGTACATGATACATCGCTATACGAGCTGATGTATGATATGCGAGTGATTTTCTAAAGTTAACATGTTATATGAATACTTGTTGGCTATTATAATTCTTTGAACTGATATTATATTTGCATTGGATATGTCTAGATACGCTCCCGCTTCGCTCAGCTTCGCATAGCTAATTAATAGATCAAATTATTGTTGTTATAGATATGGTTGTGAAGAGTTTAAAATGTTTAACTATACTGTTCTCATGTACCATGTTACATGACCAGATGATTACCTGATATATGATGTTGTAACTCTGTATTTAACTCACCTGACACCGACATGTTAATTATCTGACACTGATATGTTTATACTTGACACCTGATCCCTGACACTTAATATCTGACACCGGTACTTGACATGTTATCCCTTAACACTTGATACCTGACATCTAATATTTGACACTTGACAATTGACATGCTATCACTTACTTGACATGCTTTCATATGGTACTAGTACACTTGACTTGATATTGTGACACCTGACACGTGTATTACATTGCATATTCATGATTATAGATCACTTGCTCTTTCTTTCCTGTCTCATCACGCTGACCCAAGATACAACCCATCGAGAACTCAAATGCAGCAATGTACATAAGGAGAGGTCTTTCCGGGTTTAGGGGGTACAAGGACCAGAGGATTGGCGAGGTACGCCTTGATCTTATCAAAAGCCCGCTGGCAATCTTCATCTTTTCGTGCCCCAAAGGGGAAGTAAAGCGACGAATGAGGCGACCCACACCTGACGAGAGACTGACGAAAGAGTTTGGGGGGTCGAAGGAAGCAGAAGCAAAACCAGCTTTCTTTCTGTCCCAACCTCAAAGCCGAAAGAGAGCCCGAGGTGCTGACCCGCAGCGAGGCAAGCCCGTCTATCCCGATCGGGATGACAAGGACTTGTCCTTACTTGAATTAAGACTTGAATGAAGCAGAAACCCGGGAGAAATCTCAATAAAAAGAGTATCGGTTCACTCTTCGCCATAGTAGTGTCGCATAAAAAGCGGCTCCTCCCCTTCGCTATAAGCTGAGTTTCCAAGTTGGGGAGTACTGGTCCCAGGTCTTTCCTTTCATGTATGGCAGGAAGTCCCTCCAGGTTGTCTGGTAAAGTCTGGGCGGTCGAGTGAATTTATGAACGAGCAACTCTCCACGAGATAAGAAATACGATGCTTTTTTATTCTTCCTCCACTCACCTCCATGGGCGAATGGAGTCTCCCCCACTCTTTCGTCGGCGGGGGTAGTAGACTAGGGGTCATTCGGAAGGGCTCCGTATAGTTTTATTTCCGGGCGAGAAGTTGTGGTTGTTCCTCGACTGACCGAGAAAAATGACGTTCCAGAGGCATCTTCCATTCATTTGGATTTGGAAATGTATCGGATAACAAATCCTGAAAATGACGGTTCGACCGTCCTTGGCCTCGGGGAGTGGCGAGCAGCACAGAACTTTTCTCAGTAAAATGGCGGGGGCTTTCTTTTTGTAATACCCCGTTCCCGGAATACGTACTTAGTTGCGTATTCAGATTTTCCGATCGTATTTTTTCGATTTGTTTCCTGTATTTGTTTTGCTTTATGAATTCCTTATATGATTGTTTTGTCTTGGATTTGGATTCGTGGATTCGGAGTCAGCCCTAGTCTGAACCGAAGGCCCGATCCTAGAGTATTACTCGATTTAGACATTCTGATAATTAGAATTGACCGATTTTAGTTTTAAATATCATTTTCCAATATTATATATTTTCTATGATTTTCTAGATTTTTCTGGAATTAAAATAAAAGTCTTCAAAACCGGTGTCGGCCAGTGCCGCTGACCGATTCCTAGATTTTTAATTCTCAAACCACTTGGAATTTCTAGAAGGTCCTTTAGGCATTATTTCTTAGAATCATATATTCTACCTACATTCTTTTTCTGAAGATTTTATGATTTTATGGAAATTCCATCGGAGTCGGTAAGTAACTGATTCCAGGATTTTTATCTTTAAAACTATAAAGTATTTCTTAAAATGGATTTCACTATGATACTTAGTATTATATTCTTGATTTTTGATAATTATTTCGGGTCGTTCCGAGATACTTGAATTTCGGACGATTCCGGTAATTTTCCGAAAGATTCCCGTATCTGCAACTGAATCCCGGGAATCCGCCACTTCCATTATTTTCCTCTTCTCTTCAAGAGAAAATATCTTCTCTTATTAAATTCTTTTCCTTTTCCTTTATTTCTTTCCTTCCCCCCCACAAGCCAAAGCATTCCCATTTCCCAATTTTCCAATAATTGCAATTCTCCACAATTTCCACCTCATTTCCCACTCACTTCCCCATCTAATCCCACTCACTCTCTCTCTCTTCCATGGCCGGCCAAGTGGCCACCCTAGGGACACCTCACCCTCTCTTGCAAGCCATGATTGGCCAAGAGATCACCTCACTCCCTCATTTGCACAAAACCCCCTCTCTTCCATCTCAATTTCACCTCCTTCACAATCACAATTCATATATAAACTTTCCATTACATTTCCTTTCCTTTTTCTTCACTTTCACAAAGAAATCCCCTTCTCCAAAATCCCTCCTCCATCTCAAGACTTCAAGAACTTCATCTAGGGTATCATCAAGGTCTTCATCTTCAACCACCAACTCCCAAAGCAACATCAAGATCATCTTCTCCAACTCAAGCAACATCTACTTTTGGATTGAAGCCATCATCCCCACCTTGGGACCTTTTCAAGTACATCAAGTCTCAATTAAACCAATCCATGTGAGTATCTTTACCCACCAAGACTTGATCAATTTCTAGTATACATGTGTCTCCATATCTTGTACATTTATGTTCTCAAAATCATATTTTTAACCCCCAAGAACAACCACCAAATTCTGCTCTGTAGGCTGTTTCCCGACCTCGATTAGTCGACTTAACCTAGGAGCTAGTCGACTAGAACACTTAGCTGAAACTTAGCTTTTCTGAAAAACACAGTATTAGTCGACTTACCCAAATAATTAGTCGACTAATCCTTCCTGGAAATAAATCTCAACTCTCTGGAAACCTCTATTAGTCGACTCCTGAATCCACCTAGTCGACTAATCTTCCCTGAACCAGAAACCTTAACTCTCGGCCCCAGTCGACTTATGCCCAACTATTAGTCGACTTAGAATCACTGTTAGTCGACTACTCAATTCATCCAGTCGACTAACTTTTCTCTGAAACCAATCCTAACTCTCTGGAACCCAGTTTTAGTCGACTATACCTTACTGTTAGTCGACTTAAGTCCACTATTAGTCGACTACTCTTCCATCCTAGTCGACTAACTTTAGCTGTCTGTCTTAGTTGATTCCTTTCTTGAATAGGAACCTTATCCTCTAGACTTACATCATGTATTAGTATTACTTGACTTGTCACTTGACAAACATAATCTTACCTTCTCACCTTCTCTCTCCTCTTCTCTTTACATATTTATATCACAGGTTGTGGCGCATCCCGAACTTCAGCGGATTCCGGATATTTCGGCGTTTTGGTGATTTGGGCGAGTATTCTTACTCGCTACCCTCTTACTTCCCATTTCATTGATTATGATAGTATTCTCGCTCTAGTCTTCATGTATTATATTTCATGCTTTATATCTTCTACTGTTTTCATACTATGCGTGGCCGACCCTTCGTGGTCGTTGACTTCTGAGTTTCTGTTATGATTGCCATGCTATGATTTCATACTTGTCAATTGCATGTTTCCTTTTAACACATGTATATCACCTGACTTCTATTGTGTTATCACCTGACCACCTGACATGCTAGTAGTTGGCTAGACCCTATTGTTATGACTTACCCGGACTATATACATCTCATGTTATGATTTGTTACTTGATATACATCTCCATTTATCATGCTATCTCTTGATACCAAGCATGGTACACCGATTCTTATAATTATCACGATAATGGGAGTGTAGTACCTGATTACAGTTATGTCTTACCGTTATGATTACAGTTATGATCCTACTCATTCCCATAATCTGATAATCATATTAATAAGCTATAAAAAGGACAACTTGTACGGGGATGGGAGGAAGTGATGGATGCCGGAATGATACCTTGCTTATAGTGACGGAATTAAAGTATATATATATATATATATACATATATATATATACAATGGTGAAAGTGTTTTGATATTACTGATTATACCTACCGGTTCCAGGGGTATGGAACTACTATAAGAAAGACTATCAGTTCTCCATCGGCTTCCGTTAACAACCTTGGCTAGCTTATATATGGATGTATGTGAGTTGGCCGTACACCGAGCCACATACCTAGATATATGGGTTAGACGAGTAATAATAATAATAATATTAATAATTGATACTGTCATGGGTATTGTTATGATTCTTGATATTCCAGTCATGTTTCCAGTTGTGATACTTATCATGATTTCCTTGATTCCAGTGATGATTCCGGTCTTAACTATTACTTGTTCCTGCTTTGGATTTATGTTGTACTTGTTATGCATCCCCGTTATGACTATCATATGATTTGCAACTCTGATTCTATACGCTTGGGTTTCTGTGGCATGAGATAAAGGTATATAGATGAGGGTTTCCTTGTTTGGATTATTCCTTCGATGTATTAGTCTCATGGGACCGTGACTTAAGCGTAAACAATCACTTTTGCTTATGATCAGCTTTACCTTGGATTTCCTGTTTTATGGGTATTATGTTATACTTGTTCATATATATTTCACTTGTGTTCTAACCCTCCTGTCTTCGGTACTTGACACTTGTACTCATCCTGGCTCGCCACCTGGCATCATATCATACTCGCCTGGGGAGTTTCACTGACTCCCCTGGATTCTTATGTCCAGGTCCTGGAGCCCGGAGCGTGTGGATTCTCACCGTTACTGCTCAGAGTAGCGCAGCGGTAGCGTGGATCTCCAGCCGACCGTCCAGGGCCACATCCTTCCAGGCCCCCTGTATGCCTCTCGAGTTTCCTCTTAGCAAACTCGTGAGTGCCCTATTTCTATTTACTCTTATACTTTTCCTTGTATACCTGTATGTGAGCTCCCTTTTGTACCATTCACATATGTATATCTTTTGTACTCTCGCAATTGCGCATGTCTGTGATGTATTATTATTGTAATATTCATCACCTCTGGTGATAACTCTGTGATTGTATATATATATATGTGTTGGAATGTATAATGCACCCCTGCTTCCGTACTCTGATTCTTGTCTGTACTGATGCTTAGCGTATATACGGGAAGGTAATTCGGACTTACGTATATACGTTGCAGTGACGTCCCCGTATCGCCGGGATCGGGGCGTTACACTTTTGTCGCAAAAGATACATAAACAATTCGTCAAACTTCAAAAGAAATGTGACGATTCGAAGGAGCTGAAAAACTCCCCGGTGTCTTAGGCTTTCGGGGAGCTCTATTCGTAGCGACTTCAATAGTTTGAGGATTCGCCGATTGAGAAAAAAGTCTCTCCTGCCCCCTGGCGCCTTACGAAATATAGAGGGGACCAGGATGAATATAAAAAGTTCATACCTAAGAGCACTCGAGTGCTTCAACTTCTTTGAACCCGGCGAATGAATTATTTTAAAAGAATGGATCGTCCTCAAGCTGCTGATCTGTGGTCTCAGTTGTTTTTGTTGTCTTTCTTAGAGTATTGAGCCGTCTGCGACATTCAATCTGGTATTCTCTATCTGAACTTTGCTGACCCTCGTCTTTAGTTCTCACCGTTGAGTTTGGAACCCTCGCACAATGCCTGAATGCAGAAGTCATAGCGCTTTTCAGCTTGCTCTTGTCCGATTGGAATACTTTAAGTCGATATAGCATAGCAGCAATTTGACTTGGCATGATTATTATATTGTTACCATACATTTGGTACTCCTGAACCTGTGCCCTTGAACTCCTGTATGCTTGAAACCCTAAAAAAAGGAGACTCCTGATACTATACTTATGTTGATCCTCGTAATTGGATAACCATGAATATAGGATTACTGTGAATGCCCTGTGGACATTATCACTGGACAATTTATAATAATTGAACAACTTACACCGGGATGGGGAAAACTAATGAGTACCGATATAGTCTCCATGTTTATGATCGTATTAAAGTGTCGCCCGACCACATACTTGGATTCGACCTGGAGGCCATCAGGTGTTTCCGTGGTGTGTACTGGCACCCCAACTCCCTTGCCTGCCGGGTGTGCCATAATCCCCTGGGCCTATTCATGTGGGAGCGATGATATCCTATTCTTGTTCGGGCGTACATTAAGTCCCGGTACCTAGCGGTACGTTCTAGCTCAGTATCGGATACTCTTTGACCGTTGTCCCGGGCATGTACGGGACCCATTCTAAGCATGATTCGTCGATCTCTATCAGTTTTCAATAACTTACTCTCCGGTCTGTATACTGAGTTATGTGGAATGGGACACATACCAATGTATACAAATCAGATGAGTCTTAATAATATAATAATAACATGCTCCTAATATTTGACTAGATATACACTTGATCTATACTTGGGAGACCTCTGATACAATATATTATCCTACTTACCACCTACACATTATACCTGTGCTACTTCGTTGAATACTTGATTGCTTATTTTCGGGTTTTCATACTGTTTCATTATTCTGTTATTGTGAAGGCAAATTCAGGTTATATAAACTTAGATCACAGTGACGTAAGGTGTAAGGTATATATATGAGGGTTTCGTTATTTGGATTATTCTTTCGACATACTAATCTCACGGATCAATAATGGGCTTGTATAATTGGTTTTCCTGTGGTTATTTTACTTACTGTCTCATTTCATATGTGCTTATATTCACGATACATCTTTTCTGTACACGTGTGCCTGATATGCATGCCGCTTGGCTTTATCATATGTACTCGCTGGGTTGCATCTGACAACCCTGAATCCTCATGTCCAGATCCTAGAGTCTGAATCATGGTGGCCTTGCTGTAGCTGATCAGAGCGCGCAGCAGATCCTTCCGTGGCGATCAGAAAGCGACAGACGCTTGGATATTGCCGTAGCTCTTCCTCGTATATCTCTTCGTATAATGTACTTTTGTATTTTCTGGTGATGTAATATTCCTGTAATATTATATCACTCTCTGTGATAACTATGTACTTGTACTTTTTGTTGGAATGTATATTACTACTGTGCTTCCGCACTCTGATTCTTTCATGTACTGATGCTTAGCTCATATATGTGAGGGTATTTCTGCCCTGCGTATGTACGTCGCAGTGACGTCTCCGTACCCGCGAATCGGGGCGCCACAGGCGCAAATGGTCCGCAGTAATCGCTTTGAAAAAGAATGAACCATTTCGAAAATGCGAACTGCTGTTATATAGAGGACTGCGATCATAAACGCAGTCCTCTAAAAAATACCCTACTTATAAGTCTTTATAGGACTGCGACTATGATCACAATTCTTTTTATTTGGACTGCAATCATGATCATTCTCTTAAAAAAATGTCATATTTCTGAGTCTTTATAGGACAGAGACCACGATTACAATCATTTTTATTAGGACTATGACCATGATCGCAGTCCTCACAAAATGCCTTACTTTTGAGCAGGATCATAATCGTCACTAAATGCCTTATTTTTGAGTCTCTATTAGGACAACGGTCATGATCACAATGCTCACAAAATGTCCTAATTTTCAATTAATAAAAGGAATGCGACGATAATCACAGTTTTCTAATAAAAGACTGCAATCATAGCCGCAGTCCTTACAGAGGACGGCGATTATGAGTCGCAGTCCTCATATCAGCTTCTCCATCATCAGCAGACTCATGTTCACCGACATCAAATAATACCCAATATTTTTTAGATCTAAAAACCACATCAATCATAAATACAAACAAAATTCATCGCGAACACGAACAAACAAGATATGCAAAAGATCGATCTAAAAAAAAATTGGTTCGGGGGCTTCGCCCGCTGAGACCCCTGGTAGGGGCTCCCCGCTCCTCTCCAAGTCCCACAACGACTTGACCGCACATGTCGATCCGCGAATTACTCTGCGTCGGAGTCAGGGTTAAGAGGATAGCAACGTCGGGGCGACGAGAAAGGGGAAAAGAGGAAATGAAAATATATAAAGAAGCGGTAGTTGGGAAGAATCAATTTATACTGACGTGAATGAGGCTGTTGTAAATAAAAATAAGGAGGTGAGTTTTTTTTTCTAATTATGAAGCAAAGCAGGCGGCTGTAGCGAATTTTTCTTTTCTCTTTTTTTTATGGTCAAAGGAAATTTTTGAGGCTTGAAGTTAGGTCCGGGTTCCACAAACCTAGACCAAAACTAGGTCCATGTTCGTCAAACTCAGACAAAGAATGTCTTCAGTTTACGATATAGCTTACATCTGGGTTCGTCAAACCTGAATTAAAATTCTCTTCAATTTATAGTATAACTTACGTCTGAGTTCGCCATACACGGACCAAAAATATTGTCACCCTACGACACCTCAATGCCACGCTGACGAGACGAAAACCGCTCATCGCCTGTGTGGCCTATCAAAAGTCGATTTTTAAAACTAAAAATTTTAAATGTCTTTTTTATAATTAAATTCAGAAAGAGAATATTTTTTTTAAAAAAAATGCCCCACGTAGGAAGAAACTTTAAAAAAAAAAAAAGACTGAACGATAGATGAAAAATAAGAAAAACCTGATCAAAGGCCCACCAAGCCACCAAAGGCGGCCTCAGGCCCAAACCAAGTTTTAGAGCCCCTTGAGTCTGTCTTAAACTCTTCTCGCCCGTTGGTTTTTCCAGTTTTGAAATTAGGATCTCTCCCCTCAGTTACCCGATCTTTCTATCTCATCATCCGGAAGGAGGAGAAAATCTCAAAAAATCAGCAATCGATCAAGAAAATGCTAAAGAGCAACAGAGGGAAATCGACGGCGAGAAAGCCTCTCGTCGACATATCCAACGGCGGAAAACCCTCGAGGCTTTCGAAGAAGAAGGCCCCGGCGGCGATGAAGTCGATGGCGACGCCGCTCTCGATCGTCTCCTCCTCGCTCGATCGGACCTCTCCAATCTCGTCAGCGAGGTATCAACGATAGTAACCTTCTGTTTATTTATCTCAAAATATGCCTTTTAAGTAATAAACATAAACCCTAGATTCGATTGTCAAACATATACCGACGGATCCGAAAGAAATTAGCATTGTTCTCCATTATCTTGAAATTTAGACGGTTTTTTTTTGTCTTCTTGTTTGCGGTCGTTTGGAGCTATGAAATTTTGCAGTGGATTCAGAGTTACATTGAGGGACTTTGGAATGAATACCGACTAGTTTTTGATAACTGAAAAATGTTAAGTTGTCTGTGGGGGAAAAAAATCAGCTCTTTCTCTGTTGTTTCTCAACAAATAAGCAATAGGAGATACAAATCGATTATGAAGTTGAACAACAAATAGCTAACCTTAGACTTATAATATGTCTTGAAAACTGCCAATGTTTGGACTTGAGGGGTGGTGGTGGTGGTTTGAACCCGTTGGATTGATTGCTACCTTTGTGTTAGAGTTTCACGGGTTTTTCACATGTAGGCATCGGTAATGTGTATTTTCTGTCTAATTGTACTGCCATCGGTCCTAAAGCTGTGAGAGGGAGAGGGGAGGATTGGGTGGTGGGGGGGGGGGTTGGGGGGATGGAAAGCTGAAGGGGGGGGAGGGAGAGAGGG